>JARFOD010073014.1:0-21540 GCA_031763545.1 Mopalia muscosa
CACTCTGCCTATATATCACTCTCTTTCTCTCTCTCTCTCTCTCTCTCTCTTTCTCTCTCCCTCATCTCTCTCTCTCTCTGCCCACCCCCCTCTGTATGTCTATCTCTCTCTCACTCTCTTTCTCTCTGCCCCCCGACACCTTGTCTCTCTTTCCACCGTCCCCATCTCTCTCTCTCTCCCACTGTAGCTAAATCAGATGTATCCTCTGCCCTGACACGTTTCTCCCTGGCGTCTTCGTAGGTATCTGAAATATGTAAATTATAATGCACAATTGTTTTAGCTCCACACAATTTCTGCTATAAAAAATATGTGCCTTATTGCTTTATTTGTCTAATTGACCTACATGTGCGTACACATTTGTATGGGGTATACAAAATAACAATAAAAACTTTTATACGACTATGAGTTATGGAATTGTAATGGTAATACTGTGTATATATATTTATTTAGAACGTATTTCATTATGGCGAATCGGCACAAAATTCAGTTATTCTTCAGTTCTTTTGAACTGATACATAAAATTTGCATTTGCAAAATATCATTTCCAATTATTACTTACCGCAAAGGGCAACAATCCGTATGTCGCGAATTGCCCATTCTTTGGGGTCGCCCACTGTTCGCCCACTTTTCTACAGCAGTCGTTAAACTGGAGTTTTGCACTATGCCTGACAACTGGATTTTAGCCAAGAGGTAGGGCTCACCTCTACCTCGTTTTTGTCGTTGAACACGACGACGAAAACATTCTAAATGGTTTCTGAGTCAGCAAATATTGAAAGATGAAATCAGTAAATGTTTTTACTCAAATAAATATTTAATATATATATTTATTATAGCTTTGTATTCCTGTTAATTGGAGAGAATATACTGTGTCGGCTAACTGTTGAATGAGATTTGAGTTATGGTGATACAAAAAAAAAAAAGTTTTGTGTGATTTGATACACAGCCTGGATTGTCATACTAAAAGACAAAATGTTCTTCACCATACACACTTGTGAGCCATTGCCAACACAATTGTTTCCCCATTTTGTGGTAAAACATACATTTTCCAAAAAAAGCTTCTGTGTATTGAGCAAATTTCTGTGGAAATTCCCTCTTGGAATTGGACCAGAAAAGTGACGTCTTTTCAGGAAGTACTGATTCAGAGCATTTTCTTTGAGACAAGACCCCCGTCACTTATTGTGTTAGTACGAGCTGCTGCAATGGCATAGTTTTGTTTCCTAACGAGTCTTTTCAGAGATTTTAAAAATTCTCAAAGAGGAACGCAGAGATAACCATGTAGTTTAACCTCCTGTGCAAGATGAACCACATTATAGCGATTTATCAGACCAATACATCTACGGCTAATTTAGGGAATGCCGTTATTGGGCCAATCATCAGACCAATTTTTTTTAATGGATTGTCGTTATCAGACCAACACATTAATTTAGCCAACGGCTGCTTTAGGGAATGACGTTATTGGAACAATACAGTAATAAAATCACCTGATAACTTTATAGGGATGCCATTATCACACCAACAAATTATAATAAATGACCGACTGCATTGAGTGATTTCGGTATTGGACCAATGGAGGCGAACCTTTATTGGTCATACAATGGCATCCCAGTGTTAGGCCAATACATATGAGAAACCTCTGGGCACATTGTGGAAAACCGGTATCGAGCCAATCTTGAGTGGAAATGTTTGTGTCAGCAATAAACTTTTGGTTATATTATGGCATACCGGTGCTGTGTCAATGCTGGCCGAAAGACGCATGGTGCTGGGCGGTATTGCCGTAACTAAACCCAGTTAACCGGTATGGGCCCTATAATGTAATTTATTATTTAAACCGCAAATAGCATTATCCCCAAAGAAGGGTGAACTTACAACTCCAATAAAAGATACACTTGTATACCTGGGTGATTCAATATTTCGGGTTTTTTTTTAAACGATTGTCAATATTCATGTGTATCTTTTATTGGAGTTGTACATTTACTGTACTAATATATAAACCATACAATCCAAAATAAAACATACAGGAAGATGGATTTTTTCAAATATATGTTGGTACTTATATAGTGCCCCCTTCCTTGGATGCATGACCCAAACAGGTGGTTACTTTCATGCAAGAAAGAAAATGAACATGAAACCAAAAATTATCACACATTATATGAATAAAATGAATTTCATATGACCGTCTATTTATAGCGGTGGGTGTGGCGTGTCAATTTTGTATTTGAGATGGAAAAGGCGATTTGAAGCATGCTATCAACGCAAATTTAAAGGTCAGTCAGACACTGTGTTTTATATCACGACAAAACCACTTAAGACCAATAACAAATAAAGGTTGGTCTTTTTTGTATTTCTTTTTGGACTGAAAAACGACAATAAAATCACAGCAATTTGACATGACAGATTTCGAGAATACAGTTTTTATGAAACACCATCAAAGCTCGTGTTTCTGCTGCTATTGTCTGTCGATGGTGTCGGAGTGCCCAATGGCGGCAAAATCTCAACTTGTGTCCTCGGCGTTCTCCGTAAGTCTCCGAATGATACTGAGGCTCTCGTTTTTCTGCCAGGCATTGACGTGGATGACCGTGTGCTGGGTCCTCGCGTCACCGGAGTGGAATAAGTATAGGAAACTGGTTGGGAGAAATACTGGATGGCGGGGAAAACAGTACTTGTAAAACTTGGTGCCAATATACGCCTGTGTTCTTCTTTACGCTTCTTTTCCTGGAATTCTTCTTTCCAGTCGTGCCTTTGTTGCTTCTGAAAGTTCTTTCTGACTCCATCAGCCAAATCTCTGAAGGTAAATCAACCCATTTGTATATAAATACTCACAATCAACAATACACCCATACATTATACAATACACTCATAACTTATATCATCACAGTTTTATTACCCTTCACGTGTTTATTATACGACATACAAAGAATGAATCGACACAGTTCCGAATGACCATCAGCCCCCTCTCCGCTCCCCCCAATTGGCGTTACATTATGTAAGATTGTGTGCGAGTCTATTCTTAACAGAACGACAAAGAGTGAAATGAGCAGAGCCGACGATACGATTTAAAAGAGTTCTACGTTATAGATGAAATATGTTTTTCCGAAATATTTGAACTACTTTTCCATTAAGTATTTGAAACTTAAAATCAGGAAGGCTATTTCTGGATAAACTCATGCTATACACATTCCCATCTGTTCACAATTTAATTAAAACACTCAATTTTACCTGAATGTGATGTAGTTGTCTGTTTTGAGGAAATGTTTAGAGACTTCCTCCATTTCTTCTTCGTCAAGCGGGGCTTGAATTCGCTATAATACAATGACCATCCAAAAAGGTATGTTATTATTGCATTTTATCAACATGAATCTACATCCCTTATGGTTGTCCTAAATTAATTCACCAGGCAAAAAAATATCTAGATACACAGACATTCGTTTGTAGTAGACTGGTTATTTTACATATACAGGTAACGGAACTGTCAGGGTTCAGAATTAAATAACCCAAATATGCAGCAGAGATTCTATCGAGTTCACGACTATCTATAGATAAATTAACAGCCAGACAGTGGTGAAATGGACCTTCATCACTTTAAACGTTCTTACCTTTAGCCCTCGGATGAAATTTTCTTTGGATACCATTTGTCGATCCTTGGTGTCGAATATCCGAAACAAGTCGATCACTCGAATCCCTCGTCGGTTCAGAAATCGTCTTAATAATGACACAGGATCCTCGAGGCCTGTGTCTATAGAGAGAAATAATACGCATATTTACCTTTATTAACCTAACACTGTGGTTAAAATGATTTTATAAGGTTCAAAATGAAGCTATATAGTGACACAGATATTTTGAAAGAAACAGTGGATTTGTTTGGATGGTGTGCAGCGCCATAGAAGCGGTAGATTTGTTTGCATGGTGTTCAGAGCCACAGAGAAGGTACATTTATTTGAATGGTGTTCAGCGCAACAGAAACGGTAAATTTGTTTGGATGGTGTTTGGAGCCCCACAAACAGTAGAGGTTTTTGATGGTGATAAGCGCCACAGAAACCGTAGTTTTTTGGATGGTGTTCTGCGCCAAAGACAGTAAATTTGTTTGGATGGGTTCAGAGCCAAAGAAACAGTAGAACAGTAATCCAGCTGATCATCTCACTTGATAAAACCATGACACATAGACAAGTAAATACAAACACAAAAAAGACCATTTCTATGCTCACAGTCTAACATAAATTCTGAGTTCTTCAATAGCCCTAACGATCTGATAGCGGCTTATCATCATCCGGTCATTATATCTTAGTTATGATTTTATTAGGTCCGATTCCGTTTTTAACCGGTTTGGTATTTCTGCTTTTTGAATTAACCTTGACTTTCGCTGTATCACGTTGTCAAAGAGCAAGCGAACTCACTCAGCTAAATTGTAAACCTTTCGTGTTAAAGACGTCAACAAAGTCGATAACAAGTTTAATTTGAACAGTATACTGTCTACAATTGTTTTCAAGTCTATAATTGCAAGGTCTTTTGATCTATATTTGCGGTATCTCACTGATAGAAACACATCATCGTTCAAATCGCCATTAGCGCTGTGTTATATGTATAAGTGTGATGCAACATACCGAAGCGCCGAACTAGATTGTATGGCTATAATATAAAGCCTAGTCTGCTATTTGCTTACATTTTAATACATGTATGTAAAGTAAATTAACGCTGTATTTCTTAATTTCACTTATGTTGATAATGTATAAATTATGATAATAAGCCAGTACTCGCCAGTAATATGATCATGAGTAGGAATTGTATATGTCGTTACAAATGATGTGTCGCCATTTCAAAAAGGTTCCAAATATTCTTTACATTGTCTGTTTATTAACGTAAATGTTAATAGTACTAAGTTATTTTATTGTTTTCAGTTAATCCTGGTAACGTCGTATCGCCGTGTCGTCATTAAGCTGAACGTCGTATCGTCAGTTAGTTAAACGTCATATGTACAAGTAACTGAAGACAAGAATCGTTACACGGGTTCTTATTAGAAACATTGTTGTTCTCCCTTTGTGGGATTACTTGAAATGTCTACACCCCTATACTAACGCCGAGATGACAATACCACTGTAAGATGTTAATAACACTCAGCTATATGTTATGTAATAAAAATTCAAATGAAAAATAACATTAGAAGTTGGTGTTTTCGTGCGTTACATCCGGTATCGCGCACAGGGTTTCGATTATGTTGTACACATATATTTTTTTATCAAAGGGCCAATTTTTACTATAAATTCGAAGAATTTGATATGACATTATGGAAGAGGTACACTGATAATCAATTATCAGATTGTTTCTTAGTTTTAACTTTTTGGTTCATCTTGTCATATTTCCTGTTATTAAATAGAAATAAAATTACCTTTTTTAAAAGGCGTCCCGAAGACATCTTTGGTAAAGACAATACCACCGTGCGAAATGTTGAAGTCTCTGCACCTAGCAATATCTTCTGCTTTAAATGCTACTCGACTGTCAATCGGTATTTCCTAAAATTAATAAATAATCTCATAAAATATGCTTGATTTTACACAGAAATCATTTTTATTGAAGATTCACTTATTTGTCAAGATAGCTTATTGTATTTCAAAACAAAATAATTTTATCAAATGAGAATTGATAGACATTAAACAATTTGTGTTTACAATGCTGATTGAAATTTGAATATTATCCTTAGTTAGTCCGATCAGAAATAAACTGACATTGGATATATCAATCTGTTGCTGCATGGTGTCATGGTAAACTGCTTGACAAATTTAATGTATAGCCAATCAAAACTAAACAGGAGTCAGATGTGGTACCACTTATACCTGGACATCAGCAGTCAAAATGCCAAACGAACTCACCTGAAAACTAATGAATCGAATTTTAGAGCTGGAATGTGACACTGATTCCAGGATTTTGTAACATCCGTCCATTGTAAGAGGGTTCTGGCCCAGCTAATTCAGTCATAAAATGAGCATATTTCATTATGAGCATATGAGTTGAACAGGTATATTGATCGCATGCTATAATCATTATGTCAGTTTGATGACAACAGTCACAACTTAAGGTTTCCTCCGTCTAGCTTCCGATAAATGCTTTGGATTTTTTGTCGGGTCAGAAAAGGCTAACTAGAGGGAGTTTATCATTAATATAAATATGAATATTAGGATGTATGAAAATGTCCCTTTCAAGAATGATATAGACACGGTCTAACTACTTCTCAATCTTACTCTGTTATATTCTGTTGTTTACATATAGAGTACAACAAAAGTAGAAATATAAATGAGTCTGAAATAATTAGTCAATATTTAGATCTGGCCATAACCATTTTTCAACAGAATGAATACCTTTAGAATTTCCAGTGTTTTATTTTCCGATAAACCCATGGCCAAGAAGGAGGCCCCTTCCCAGTTGATTCGGTTATTGGTCAGATCCATCTTCCGTAGTTTATTGTTATCCCCGAAGAGTTTTTTCAGAGCGAGGCTACCCTCAAAACCAAACCCATTCCAGGACACGTTCAGCGATAGAATACCATGGTTACTCTGTAATTTATTGAAATTCCACTATGCAAACAGTCTTATATATTTGTAAAAATGTCAAAACCCTTATCGAATATCTTGTTGGTAACATATTTATCAATAATTTATATGCCGCATAAAGGGCCCTTTCCTTCTCTTAATATGTATGTAGGTTACCCATGTGATAAAGATTTATTTCGGAACTTGGCACTGGGACTTTATCTAGAACATGAGATGATTCGTCGATTTTAAATAATCCAGACCACTATAACAGTGTGATTCCTTTTTAGAAGTATAGACAAAAAGACACACCGTTGATCGATATGCTACAGAATTTTTCAATGATTATACTCTTTAATTTTAGTTGGAAAGATGTAACAGAAAAATAGTCCAAATATAAGAAAATTTATTTTATATAGAGCTCAAGTATTCATTTAATACTTTTTAAATACTAAACTCGTGCAAATTCGAACATAGTGTGACCTTACTTCCGGCTTAGAAACAAAAGTAAAAATCACATTATTGTTTTTATTTGTGACAAGAGATTTGACATAACTTTTTTAAAAACAATAGTCTTTGATTTAATATATAATGGAAAAGAGCAAACCTGCATGCCTTTACAGAGAAGAACCGCAGCCCTCTGGCGGATGTGATTCCAACTCAAGTCCAGAGATATTAATGTGGTATTTTCACCTTAAGCAAATTACAAAAGAAATTATAGAGGTTTTCTTACAGTAACTGTTCGTGTGGACAATAATCTATCTAAAAAAAGGCGATAACTACTGGTATAAAATACTACAGTAAACCATATAATCCTACCTATACTGGAGACTTAGCTTACACTTTACGTCATTATTTATATTAGGTATATCCAGATGATTTAAAGCGTTATTTTAAACGTTCATAGGGGATGTGATGTGGAGCACAAAATATGTAGTACTAATAAACTGATGTTCAAACATCAGAAGGAATATTCTTTGAAATCTAGAAGCAAATAAGTAACATTTGAGACAAATGATATTTTTTCGATATATTTTTTTTATATATTTGTTTACATGGCCCCAGTATGCATGATATAGCAGGAAGTATGTAGGCATACACTACTTACACATAGCCTTCGCCATGGCCTGAACTCCCCCTATAGATATCTCATTCCCACTAAGGTTTAATCGCTTCAAATTACTGTTTCCCTGTATACAAAAAAAAAAATAATATATAACAATGAATTTAATCCTTTATTATATAAAAATTGGCTTAATTTGTGACATCTTTCAGGGTTATTTCGAAATATCATAATTGGAATAATAAAAAAAGACTTGTTTATGGATATTGAAAAGTTCTTCGAGTATCGGTCTTTTCTACAAATCGTTTACACCTTAGTATTACTTACCTGTAACCCATGGCAAATATACTGACATCCCAAATCTTTTACACCTTAGTATTACTTACCTGTAACCCATTGCAAATATACTGACATCCCAAATCTTTTAAACGATTGTCTGAAATATTAAATAAAGATACAGTTAATTTAATGACCCAACGACCTCACAAAGAATGATAGAGTTAGTCGCCAACCGACCTACGGTGTTATTATTGAAATTTATTGACACAGTAATTCAGTTATAAGCGGATTCAGAACTTGATCTTAATCCTGAATAATTTCAAATCAATAGAACATATCCATTTTGTTAAAATTACTTACTGGCTAGATTGAGATCGGTAACAGCCAAATCTGAATAAAGAAGCTCCCCAATGGCGGAGGCGGCTTGACCATCAATATCATTGCTGGCCAGATTCTGAAAAAAAAAGGTGCATAACAGCATAATGTAACATTGTACGAAACCGTGGAAGGCGAGAAATTAAAAATAAATAAATTCAGCTCCTATTCCAAAGTTGCTTTTTTGCACTTTTAAAATGTTGCTAAGGAATTAGCTGTAAACATTGTGCTTAGGTTAAACGCCCTTTATAACATGAACAAATCACACGGACACGGCTGTGTTATTTCTTGCTTTACTTTGACATGTTTTATGCAACCACAAATTAAAAATAATTTCTGTTCACTGGAAATATTGTAAGTGAAATGTAGTAACTGTATTTAAATGAAACTGCCTTTCACATAATTCCCCAGCCGAGGTGTAATTTTCAAACTGCATATATTGGAAACGCTATATGGCGTTAGTCTGAACAAACTGAACACTGACTTGAAGTTTAATGCTTTGCCAAAAGTTTACCTATATAGTTAAATACTTTTAGTTAATTGTCTTCGAGTTTTATGGTTTGAGAAGAGATTTAATCTACCATTAAATACGCCTAGTTAACTGTTTTCTGGTTTGGTGATTTGAGAACAGTTAACATCTTCCATTACATACTTCTGGTTATTAATTGTCTTCAGGTTTAATGATTTTAGAGGTGATTACACCCACCATTACATACTTACCATTACATGCTTCTAGTAAACTTTTATCTGGTTTAATGGTTTGACTACAGTTTACATTTACCATTACATACTTCTAGTTAACTTTTATCTCGTTTAATGGTTTGACTACAGTTTACATCTACCATTACATACTTCTAGTTAACTTTTATCTGGTTTAATGGTTTGACTACAGTTTACATCTACCATTACATACTTACCGTTACATGCTTCTAGTTAACTTTTATCTGGTTTAATGGTTTGGTTACAGTTAACATCTACCATTACATACTTCTAGTTAATTTTTATCTGGTTGAATGGGTTGACTTCAGTTAACATCTACCATTACATACTTCTAGTTAACTGTATTGTTTACTGGTTTGAGAACAGTTTATGTCTACCATTATACATGCTTCTTGTTCACTGTCTTTAGGTTTAATGTTTTGAGTACAGTTGACACCTACCAGTACAGAGATTTGCAAGTTAGTCCTCAACATGTCAATAAGGTATCCCACACCAGGGCCGATAGCATTTTCAGCCAGATCTAAATTCTGTACTTGGCAATTTTTCTGAAAAAAAAAAAAAATTGCAATACTTTAAATGAGAAAATATGTTTTTTGGAACATGACAATAAATATGTAAATGGCTTTTTGCTGGCTCCATTTGACTCAAAATAGAAAGAGAGAAAATTATCTCAGTTACCGTTATTTAAAGTTTATGCCTTCAAACTTTCAACTACCGTTCGAAATTCCCTTTAAGGAGCTGATGGAGTTTTTTCGTGGATATTAATTCAATTTGCAATCAGGTGAAAAGTTATTATTGGATATTCACGAAATGTATAAATCTATAGAAGACACTTTTCCAACATACACTCTAAATCATTGAGGGACCATGGAATTTGTATAATGCTGATTATTTCAGGAACTGTCACGTGACTCGCTGAATTTCGTTAGACTGTCCTGAAATTTTCGGCAACTCTCGTCATTCAATGTTAAGAATTTGGACCAAATTAATCTCGATCGTTTGCCAGCATGGCTATACCTGACCGAAATGGTGTTCATTGGTGATAAAGTGACAAAATGTCCTAAATTTGCTGACCTAAGCATGGAAAACAAATCATTATGTGAATGTGCTTTTGACGGTCTAAACCAAGGTCACCCCAAGCTGGGTATTCTCCTGAATAAAACATACCGTAATTCAGGTGCCATATCAATTTCGCCTGGAATTAAAGGGTAGTGCAATAACACTGAACAGTTCATGATATTACCGCCCTGAATGCCGCCTGAAGAAAAATAACTTTATAGCCTGAATAATTGGGTCATGTAAACAACCTTGAATGTATTCAGGGACAATTCCTGAAATGGACTTATCCCTGAACAGCCCGTTTTATCCAGGTAAAATCGTCTGAAATCCAGTGATAATCCCTGAATCATTTTAGAGTGTTATCTACCCAACATTCATGGTCAGACCTCTGTCCTTCGTCATCACAGGAAACTTAACTAACATATTTTCAATATTTCGACTCATTGGTCTAACTCAGCAGAAAATGGCTTTTCATCATCAAAATTCGATTTCATGTCATTTTTGCACAGAGAGAACGAAAGCATATTGTCGAAATATCTTAGAAATTGTATAAGCTTTATTGCTAAGGCTAAAGGTTGTGACTAACTTCATACCGAAAGGGCGCAAGCCAGGGCCTTAGCATCCTTAGGTCCCAAACCAACATGGCGGAGCTCCACGTGTTTGCACCATAGTTGACCCTGTGCGATCTTCACAGGTGGTATCTTCAGACGCTGACATGCCTGTCTATAGGAGTCCATGCCCAGACCTGTGTCCCGATAACCAGAATTTCTCTTACTGAGCCCATCTGTCATATCTGATGGAGAGAAAGCAAGGGCTATGGAGTTAAACGAAAAAGAAATTGATACACTGTTACACATGCTGTAAATTTACAGCAAAATTTGCTGGTAGTAATGATACCGGCAAATATTCCTGTAAAAGTACAGCATTGTTTGTCCTGTAATTCTACAGTTGTAATTCTTATAAAAGCTGTAAATTAACACCATTTTCACCAGTTACTGTACCGTGCTGTTAGGATCATATTAACAGTTATTTAATTTACAGATTTTGTTGCATTACATGTACACTAGCTAATACTGTTTTTCTACAATTTAAAATGTGGATGGTAAACATATTATGTATTCCAGGCGTGGTTGTGAAGACACAACAGAGATTTGCAAGTAAACAATTTCAGCCAATTTATGGAAGCAAAAACTGCTCCCTCTGAGGTCCACGCTAGGCTATTTTATACCAATGAAAAAATTGTAAGCTTTGAACTATTGTACTAACAAAACTAAAGGCCGTGTTCAAGCACATGGCTGGTATCGGGTACAAGCGGCATACCATTTGCAAGTACAATCAGTTGGGCCAATTTACGTTTATTATGCTACCATTTATTTTATTTCTCTTTTTAATTGTATTTAATATTTGTCTTTGGTTGCCAAATATAGGCCTACGTATCCTACTTATTTATTTCGCATTTGATTTCACACGGGACATCTGTAGAGAAAAGACAAACATTATTCAAATCTGAACATAAGCGTGCAGCTTTGTTTATATCGAGGTATGTTGGACAGTGGACACAAAATCTATGTATTTGATGATGGTTTGATAAGTGGCTTCGTTGTTATTTGAACTCTGTCTAGATAGCTTTTTTTCTGTCAGGATTGAGAACATATCTCCCCAAACGTTTTCGTAAAGCCACATGTATATGTACATGTATATTTCATCTCTACATATTTTCCAAAACAAAGACAATTTCTCCCCATCGGGTATCAATAATTTTTCTTCTTGAAACATTTTTAAAATCAAGACACCGTGTTACGATGAAATAGCTTTTTATTACTTCTACCTTTATTCTGCATATGTAGAATAAGTTGTTCTTTTATTTTATTTAGATCTTGTTTTTCACATAGTTGAAATGCCTTATTTACTTACCTGGAAAAAGTCTTTCACTTATGTAAATTAAATATGTATATAAAATATGTCAAATTCTTTTCAACACACGTAAAATTCCTTTTCACATATGTTAAATAAAGTCCTTTGTTAGATATGTGACACAGAATAAGAAAATGGCCTTTTTTCATACTGAAGTCAATAAATTGAACCAAACAAAGAATTACCTGTGTCTTCCAAATCCGTGTCGAATTCATCTGAATAATCGTCCTGGTTGTTCGAGGGTATGGTTATATGAAGATCAGTTTCTGAGAAATCCGCATGTGTGAGATCATTGTGCAGGATACCCGCTAGATCTGTTTGAGATATATCCGGCAGGTCATCAGGGAGGCTCGTACGTGTGAGATCATTGTGCAGGATACCCGCTAAATCTGTTTGAGATATATCCGGCAGGTCATCAGGGAGGCTCGTACCAACAGACATCATGGCGGCTCATTTACTTCCTGACACCAATACCGTTAAATTATTTAACACCCTACGCATAGAATTATCAAAATCATCAGCATATTTAATATTTATAACAAGTTGTTAACCTAACAATTTACTAGGTATATTTTTGAAAAACCGAAGACACCGCTACTGACACGACGAGGAACTTATTGACTTTATATGTAGAGAAAGAAAATTTGATAGTAAAGGGTGAATATTGACACTAAACAAAATTGTTACGTTTGAGCAAAGATAAGAACTGAAATTCTCGACTTTAATAAATAAAATAATTAAAAATTGAAGTTAAAGAGGACGAGCAAAAGGTAACTTAATTATTTGAAACGTTTCCAAACGTAACTGAAATTTTGTATTCTGTTTACCGCACCACCTATACAACCTCTCAGATTTGTACTCCCTGCAGATTTTCTGACATATCGCATTAGGTAAGTAATCTAAAAAGGTAATGTGCGAACATACGTTTTCAGTCTTTGGATATCTATGGGGCTATGTTTTTTCCCAAATCTACAGTGCCCTCCCTCATGTATCCGACAGTGAACAGATTCAGTCAACAGAACAGCGTTTTAAGTTTAAATATTATTAAAGTATATACTTATTTTAATTTGTCTTCTATTAAAATTTATGTTTAGACATATAATGCTTTGAGAATTTTATGTTGACACTTTTTCTTATATTTCATTTGGTTCGCTATCGTCTTGTATGGTTTCATTTTCCATCACAGGTCTTACCTTATTGCTGATGTCAGCGTTCAACCTCAGGGCCCGTTTAACAACTAACACAAATTAACATCTGTCCCTAAAGACAATTAACCACGTGACATGGTTATCTTTGTGAATTGTGAAACCTTTGTCGATATTATCCAAATTCGTTTATAAACATTGCTCAGTTAATACTTGAATCCTAAAATTCCAATCATATCTTTAAAATGGCCGACGTTTTCTGCTGGCATGTTGACCATGGCGAACTCCAGCGCTGGACGAATATAACTAACGAATATTTACCCAACACCACAGGTATATACACACGGCAAACCTCAGACATCTCACCTTAATTACAGGTGCCGGTATCTAGCACTTTAATGGAACAGGGCGTCCGGGCAGAGACAAACTGTTCAATAATAAATGAGCTCTCTTGAGCTAATTTAAGCCAGATGTGCGCGGAAGGTTTAATGCCGAGTAAATTATGTTATAGACAACCGATCGTGTTAAAAACCAATCAACATAGTACTCCATTACATTCTCAGGTACAACTCTAAATAACTTATGTTTCTTTTAGACCCAATGGCCTACACGTGTAAACTCCTCACGAGTACAGTAAACTAGCGAAAGAGAAAGTGCACACTGCTACCAATACTTCTGTTATGTCTTGCCTTAAGTACACAAATCAACTTACAACATGGCTTAAAAAAGCGTTTAAAATGTTCAAAGTGTTGTGGTAAGATGCTCAAATCAAACGTTAACAACAAACAAGTAATAGCATTGTCTTGTGTTATGTACTCCTATCTTTATTAAAAATCATAAGAGAGTACTATGTTTATAGGATATATAAATTCGTCTAAATTTCTCAAAACAGTTCAGCAACAATGTCTTTTCATACGCACTTTGTGCGAGATGTAATGTTAAAACACCATGAGCCCAAAATTGTTGCTATCCATTATATTTTAGCATAATCTTATATATTATAATAAAGAGAAAGGTGTTCCGAATTGAGACTTGAAATTTTAACACAAAGCCTACCCAATGCAAAATATTATACAAAACTCTATAGCGACTATTTATTTAATCGACAACATTCGTACCAAAAGAATGTACATACAACTGACAGTTGAATCTACTGATTGATTGGTTGAGGGATGGATTGTTAGTTTTGTGACTCTTCAACTTAAGTTCTTTAAGTATTTAGAAGTTGGAATGCAAATAACAAGTAACAGTTTTGTATTGATAACAACTTGTTGGTTCTTTTTGGTCACAACGTTTCTATCTCATTTCAGACACTGTTTTCAATGGCGAAACTTGACACTAGAGGACAATCTCTGAAATGAGATAGAGACGTTTTGACCATTATTCATAAGAAATTTTTACTTGTAATAAATTTTAAACTTGCTAAAAAATTTCGCTGAATGAATTTAACATACTATTTTAAAGCAGAAATTGCTCCACGGTTATGACTAAAGATTTTATGTAATATTGTTTTAATACGTGCATGAATATTTAACAACTCACTACAGATATTCTACATTTCAAATCAAACAGCTGAATGGTCTAGGTGGCCCGTATTTACTGCGGGCGATTTGGTGCCTAACTCTGAGGGTCGTGGGCTCGATACCCGGACGGGTTTAAACCTGCAAACCTTTCTGAAGTAGAATCTGTTCAAACTAATAAAGTGTTATCCCAAAATAACCTAAAAAAAAATCATGCAACACAAAGATTAACATGCTAAGAACAAGATGTTTGAACACTGTTGATCATCTAAGATTCGCTAATATATATCTCTCATTCTGAATTACAGCAAAAAAAGTGTGAAACTGGATTTATTTTGGTACGGTTCATACAATCTGTTATACTATGGAAAAAAATGCTGGGGTGATTGGGGAAGATTTAATAGTTAGTGCATTGAGTGACTCTTATAATAATGAATGGATTATATACGACTTTTGTAGAAGCCATTGTCTAGAGAGTCACATATGGCTCACGACAATGGAACAGGTAAATTACGGTGTGGTGGAGCTAGTTAGGGAGGCTAAAAACCCGCTGGCTGAAAGTCGCTAATATTTCCTAGCTTTATGTATAATGATCCTTCAAAAAGTCACACGTGACACGTTGTGCCTTGCTTGTTTTCCACAGAAGCTAGGAATAAGATGCTTTCTGATCGCTTTGTCTTTATCATCCATAACGGAATACTCTGACAGTGTTTCATAAACATGACGGGATTTTTGACACTTGCTTTTTTTGTAGTTAAATACATAATAGTTTCCCATAATGTGTTTCAGCCGCTCTCAACTTTCACCAGTGGCATGGAAGGGCATCTTTCAAGTTACAAGTGTTTCTCTGATGACAGCGTACTCAGTCTTTACCGTTAGGTAACCGTTATGTAGATACTAAGTGCCAGTCTTAACCAACTTTGTACATCTTGCAAAAATCACCGCCCTCATTTTTAATATGTTCCTGTAAGAGGCTAATTGACCAAATTGCCCGAGGCTACACTGTTTGACAAGATTTTCCGAAAGAAACCCTTCCTGTCAAACTTCCTCTGTTCAAAATTGTCTCCCAGTGCTGAATAGGCAAGTCATAAAACACCGATACATCAACCTGATACATAGATGTGGAGTTCTGTACAGGCCATTTCTTGGGTCAATTAGTACTGTCTTAAAATCGCATATTAGCCATGCTAAAAATTCGGAAATACGGTTCAAGTATCTATTGCCAACCCGCCATTTTATTCATCTTCATCTTGAGTGTAAACTTGAAATTTTAGCAATAGAGCCAGTAACAAATTTTTGAGTCATGTCTACCTAATAAACGGTAACACAATTTATTCGATGGGTATGTCAAACTTGTATTCAGCCAAGCCAAATCTATTTAATTGAAGATATCAGTGCTACTTCAACATTCTTTGTAGTGAGTTACACAGCTTCAGCGCTTAAACTCTGTAGCTTCAGCCTTAAATTAAAAGCGCTAGTTTAAATTTCTCAGTTTTTAAAAAAAATCTGAATAAGATCTTTTTAATATTTCCGAGCTGTAAAAATATAACACGGGAAAATAGTAAATGACGTACATCTCTCTTGGCAATAGGCACATTTTGTAACAATAACATATACCATAAATTTTTTAAACGCATGCTGAAACTGGGATAAACACGAGCTGACAGGTTTTGAGATATTTCAAATGCATAAATGTTTAAACAAGTTCTAAATAATAATGAACACAACGTTAATTTAAGAAAATTAAAGAAAAAAAAATGCATAATCTAGTCTGGGTGTATTTACACAGCTGTAATCTACCCAACGACGACCTCATAATTCACTGCAAAATGTTACAACGCAGAATGGTCTTTTTTATGACCAATCGGTCTATTCGACGGCAATATACTCATGTACCATCTTAATAGTTCTCCATCAATAGCATACATCAATTAACAGTTCATTCGCAATTCGAATCATTGCAAAAAGGTATGACAATCGGTAGGATTTATAGCTTGTGTGGTTTAAAGAAAGCGACGAAAAGGCCTCATTTTCCACTTGTTTTTCTTTATGTCAAGATATTCCGTTGTTGTTGTTTCAATCTTGCTTACTGGGAGCCGACTCGAAGAACAGTTGGATGCCCATTGAAAAGGATTCTGTAAATGCAATGGCAAACGAAGTGAAAAATATTGTTTGTTAAAGCGATATATTTTTCACAAGAAATTTATTCTTGTCAGTAATATCAAAAACATTATGCATGGGTGTGTGCGTGTGTTTGTATAAATTTTGGTCTGTCATTGTTGATTGGTTGAAAGAGCAAGGATGAACTAGTATTGGAAATCAAAATATACATTTCACTGACATATTTTCGTATATTCTTCTTCTCAGCTTTTATTACGTGCTAACGGATGCAATCTTTGCAAATATTTTGGACGTATAAAACCAACACCTATAAATAAAGAGTTATGGTCCCGGGGTCGCTAAGTAGCGCCGGGTCTCTGATAACAATGGAAGCCAATCTATGATCATTTTGAAAATAAATTCATTGTGCTTTTTTTAACAATTGTTGTCAAAAGTAACAATATTAATGTTTAATAATCTGAAAATGTCTGATCGAACTCAGGAAACTGCATAGTGAAATGCTGTCAAAACTTAAACAAATTATATATGTTTTGGATTTGCCAATATAGGTGCATGTTGTTGAAGACTGTTTGAAAAGATCTCGTTAGCTGCGTCATGATACAATTGCAGCCCGACATAGGCCTAAATGCCAGAAACGCAATGGAGGCGTTTTTAAAAATCCTTTCACTGAACTGTTTTTAAGGTAATGAGATATATTGTTGCCAGGCCTCATTAGCATGTTGTTTTATATCTTACATGTATAGTTGAGGCTAAGCGGGGTGAATAGATGAACGATAGCACCGCGAAGTGACATAAGCTATCCATTGAAATGAAAACCTGTCTTCCATGATTGGTTTGATTTGACAACTTACCAACACAGCAGAACCTGACTTTGAAATGGACAAATGGTACGTAGAACACAAGTCCACCGAGGACGAATAGTGTGGCGTAGAGGAACTGGATCTGTGGGTCCTGGACAATGGGAGCTATGACGAGATATATAGAGGCGAGCAATACGAAAATTGGGATCACAATCGGTACCTACAGGGAGAAAGAAAACAAAATTCGAGGTGAAAATGTTCAGACTTAGTTTTTGTGTCAAATGAGCTACTTCTCAATACGTATAATACCAGAAGTCTAATGTAAGTGTAACTGCCATATCGTAATGTCCACGGCATTGTAGACCAACAAGAAACGGTGACGTCACATTTCAGACATGTGTCTTTACTTGTGGGGAACTTTGGGTGATTTCTTACCTGATCAGCCACTGTGTATAGCAATTGTTTTCGTTCGGACAGCTGGCTTTATATTTGTCAATTTAGTTGCAGTTTGTGGTTTATTTATCAGGCACATATTGCACTTGGTAAATGAGTTTCGTTTAGTTAGAAAGTTTGTGGTTTATTTTGATCGAGGAATGACAGAACTTTCCCATAATGCATCATTTTAAAAGTTAAGTTCCTTTGCATTTTCTTGTGTGCTACTTCACATGATACGTTATAACAGGGGCTCGATCCCAATGCTGGTTGGATTATCTATATGGCAGTTGCATACTTCTAGTTAATAGACTCATGATAATACCTGTTTAGAGAGCAAGCGTTTGGGATGAAGCCTCCTGTTGTCCGGTGCGTTCAGAGCTAATAAGACCACATCCAGCCAGTGAGCTTGTTGTTTGCCGCCAGTGAGTGACTTTTCCTTCAACCTTTGGATAGGCACGCGTGCTATGAGTGAAATAAACTAAAGTACGCGTTACATTCCCAATCGGACAAACAAACATTTGTGGAGAACATTGCTTTAATTCTTAAATTCTCCTGGTTTTCAGATGGCCTTAGCTCTTCATCCAAAACATGTTAAGACATGAATTGTGTCACATTACGGAATGACGGCCATGTGTTTTTGTGGGATTTCGAGAAACGCCATCCTTCATTGACGCAACAAAAGGAAGCAATATTCCAACTTTGAACATAATTTTTAAGTATTATTTTTCTTTTATTTTTAGCAATTGATTTGTCTATGTATCTTCTTACCTTATATGGCCTTTTAGCGTCTTTCTGTTTATATCTGAGAACGAGAAGAGCCGTAGTTGTGGCTCCGTAAAAGAGCCAAGCTGTGAAGCTGAAGAAGTCAATAAGTGTGCTGATATCACCTGGTATGATGAAACACAAGCTTATAATGCCCTGGGAAGTAATAAACAAACTTGTCATAATTTTCGTTTAATATACAGAATGGAACATACACAGTTACAGTGCAGATCCACACCGTTTTTTTTCTTCTTGTAACTTGTAATGCCTAACTATTCGTATTCTGGTTAATTAAAGCCAGAGATTCCAGCCAGAGATTCCAAACAATCAAAAATAATACACTGAAATTTAGGTAAATGTTTTATAAATCTCTTACATTAACGAGGAGGGAGACGATAGGTGTGTACTGCTTCACGTTAACATAGGACAGGAATCCAGGTAAATGACCTTCACGGGCAGCCACAAATGATATCCTGAAAGCAAAATAAATAACGATTAGAAAGAATCTTCTCAAATGTTATTTAACAATATTATTGGCAAGCTTTTTTTTAAACACTGTCTTTCTTTGATCAATACAATAGTAATGAGACTGCACAATGTTCACATGTTCAATAAATTTTCGAAGTACGCTTTAATTACTTTACCGAAAGCCGTTTCCTTTTTGCAAATTAGTTTTTACAAACTAGATATGCTTTTCGGTAATTTTGTTTAGAACTGTTTCTACTTTTCAGTAATTTGGTGTAAACTGGTTATACTTTTCGATAATTTGATATCGGTAACGTCTATATTGGTACTGTTTTTCGGTAATTGTGTTAGGTAGGTATAAGTATTGTTACTCACACCCACTACATGTAATATGGTAAATTATTAAGAAGTGGTTTTGGACACTTGCAAATTATTGCACTTATCAGTAAAAGTTATCACCTTGATGGGGAAAAAGAGCCATTTTGGAGTAGACAAAAAACAGCAGTCAGAATAATGCCACACAATTGATCCATGGTTACTTAACGTTTTGCGATTTTTTCATTCCACAAATGTAATCCTGTTTTTAATATACATTTATTCTATCGGATTTATTGACTAATGGGAATAAATCGTTTGGGTGGCACGTCCACTAGAATTACAAAATTTGGCTGTTATCACTAAGTGTGTAAATGCGTCGCCGCTAATAACCCAGGTGCTATAGAGGTTTAAAGATATTTCAAGGGCCGACAAATCTGGATACATGTTTCATCTGTGACAATAAAGTACTTATATCAAAAATTAAAAAAACAAATAAAAGTCTTGGATAAACTAAGCGTTGTGTGAGAGATCTGAGAGTGGAATCTTTATGTCCACATTATTTTGTTTCATCCATGTTGTGGACAAACAGACAACGCTTTACGATGCTTTGCTTACGAAATCTTATCCTTCAATTGCTCCTGAGATCCAGCTGTACCAATAGGTCAATAACACATGGGGTGTTCCTGATATAAATGTGACCATCTGATATAAAGTATATTCCAATGTATAATAAGGCCTATAATGATTATTTATCTTCAGATCAAGTGAAGGAGTAAAACTACTCTTACCTGAATTACCCTGCTAACACTTTTTATGAATGAGTGATATGATATTCGATTCCGAACGTTGTGATTATCGCTCAGTTTGCTGTATACAGGTCGACATTGTGGGGACGTATATAGCAACGTATGTGGCGAACATAACGTTATGCCGTCGGCGATCTGATTTGATGTTATTTAGCATATAGCAACGTATTTGGCGAATATAACGTTATGTCGTTGGCGATTTGATATTGTTTAGTATATAACACTGTATCTGGCAAGCATTACGCTTTGCCGTTGGCGATTTGATATTGTTTAGCATATAACACGGTATGTGGCAAGCATTACGCTTTGCCGTTGGCGATTTGATGTTGTTTAGCATATAACACCGTTTGTGGCGAACATAACGTTATGCCGTTGGCGATTTTATATTGTTTAGCATGAAACACCGTATGTGGTAGACATAACGTTGTGCCGTCGGCGATTTGATATTGTTTAGCATAAAGCAACGTATGTGGCGGACATAACGTTATGCCGTTGGCGATTTGATATTGTTTAGCATGTAGCAACGTATGTGGCAGACATAACGTTATGTGGTTGGCGATTTGATATTTTTTAGCATGAAACACCGTATGTGGTAGGCATAACGTTGTGCCGTCGGCGATTTGATACTGTTTAGCATATAGCAACGTATGTGGCGGACATAACGTTATGCCGTTGGCGATTCGATGTTGTTAAGCATGAAACATCGCGTGTGGAGAACATAACGTTATGCCGTTGGTGATTTGATATTGTTTAGCTTGTAACACCGCGTGTGGTGGACAAACGTTATACCTTTGGCGATTTGATATTGTTTAGCAGATAGCAACGTATGTGCAAACAAAACGTTATGCCGTTGGCGATTTGATATTGTTTAGCATATAGCAACGTATGTGGCAATCATAACGTTATGCCGTTGGCGATTCGATGTTAAGCATGAAACATCGCGTGTGGAGAACATAACGTTATGCCGTTGGTGATTTGATATTGTTAAGCTGGTAACATCGCGTGTTGTGGACATAACGTTATGCCGTTGGCAATTTGATGTTGTTTAGCTTGTAACACTGCGTGTGGTGTATATAACGTTATGCCGTTGGCAATTTGATGTTATTTAGCATGTAACTCAACGTGTGATGGACATAACGTTATGCCGCTGGCGATTTGATGTTGTTTAGCATGTAGCACCGCGTGTTGTGGACATAAAGTTATGCCGTTGGCAATGTATATTGTTTAGCATGTAACACCG
>JARFOD010073025.1:0-21538 GCA_031763545.1 Mopalia muscosa
AAATTTATTGGAGTAATCTTGAAACAAACCCGAGTTCAATCACTTACATACGTTTAGGCTGTTTTCTCAGCTTTCATGTTTCTTGATTTTTATGATTGAAATCGTATTTCTCGTAAACTATTTGCACTAAGTCTTCGAAATTTGGCACAGACAATCTTAAAAAACATGCAGTTTTTTATATTGGTTTTTGTTTTGAAGATATTTAGCAAATGCAAGTTTGGATAAAAAATCTCAAACCATCAAATAAAAATAAGAGTTACAAACAAGAGTCCGTTTAAAAAAGTTATTTGACGTTTTTCTTTATTTTTGTCATTATAAATAATAATAAAAGAAATCATAATATGATATTATATTTAGAATCTTGAAATCTTCTGCTTTATATATGATGTTAATATAATCATCTTTGGAAATACCCACAAAAGACACAAATAAACTGCAGTTTTCAATTCAATTTAGCCAGTGCTCGCATCATGCTCCAACATAACATCCTTTTGCTTTCTCTAGTTCATTTAGTATAAAATTCAGTCCTGATGCTACAGTTAAACTCCCTAACACGAACAAGACAAATGGATCGCCTGTTTTATCAAAAAGCATTTTACGAGGCGTCTATGTTTTTACTCATAATTGGTTTCTCTTTCCATGGTTCAATTGTTGTTGATTGTAATTTGACATGTCTCGCATCTCATTGATACTTCATTTTTTTTTTATCTAGGACAAATATTTCCCTCAGTGAATATTGATCTCGTCTAAAAACATGATCGAAAGCTGGTTGAAAATACGACTGACATAATTTTATTGGTTGGCATGGCGTATAACTGGTTACTCCATTCCTGACCTGACAAGAATGACACACGCAAACTCGCGTTTCATATTTAAATTCACTTTACAAATTACGGCCTGTCTATTGTATTAATTAACTTCCTGTTCAACAGTTCTTATGTCTATTACATAATTTAAAACATCGATCATGTTATGTAAGGTTTAAGAGAAGGAAGAGAAGTGTAACGATTTTATTTTTCCCCGGTTATTTTTGTCTGATGAATCGTTATTGTTTCTCGACATGAAACAGCTCTTGACAGCAGACATAATCAGCATAGTGATCAGCTTAGCACGAACCTTACACACCGTGTATGTCAAATCTCAAAAGGATATTTTTATGTTTAATTTTCTTGTCATTTATTAAATCTTGACATTTTAAAACGGCAAATGGACAAGAGCGCAAATAATAACTTACATGTATATATACAGCTTCAGCTCAATACACAATAAATGTTGTTTGTAAGGGTTTTAATCGACCCACAATCAGGATTTTGCTCCTGCATGTAACATACCCTCACTTTGACCCGCGCAATGATGTCCGAATGATAAATGATGGTGTGAAGCGACACAATGTATAAGTTAACAATAAATTCCAAACTCCACTTATATATCCTTAAATCGTTACATTCGCGCTCTAGAAGCTGGCGTTTTGGAATCGAATACTCGGCTGTAACCATAACTGAGTGAGTTCAGTTTGGAAGGAAGTCATCTAGATAATCGATTTATATAGACACAATCTTATCTATAGCAAGTCAGCGAAGTCTACAGTAGGTTTATTTTCTTTCACTGGCCTCTTTATCAAATCTGAAATTTGACGAAAAAGGGCTTCTTTTTTGTATTGATTTTTGTCCTTGAACTCTTGATATACTAGAATTATGCAAAGGTCATTTTAGCCTATTCTTAAAAACGTATAGAAAGTAAACATATAACTGTCCTTTGTGGCGATGATCAAAATCCAATTCCAGAATCACAGACATTTGGACAATATGGCTTTGTGGTTTGGTAATCATTAGATCACTAGATTGGAACTTATCTTACTCAACACCTAGCAGATGTTGGGCAGATACACTTATTGTTAAAGATTAATCAACTTACTTGGATATGTTATTCATGGCATATTCTCAGTATACAGGTGAAATTTCGTAATTAATTAACAACAGAATCAGACTGTCTGGCTGTGAGAATCCTATCTCCGTATAACAGAAATGATATATGATCTGGACCCAGATGGAGCTTTGTGAAATTCATTGTCAGGAATATAACCGAATGTATTGTATCACTTTATAGAAACAGGAAGTTTGAGTGGAAATTACCTGAGGATTGTGCTGTAAAAATAGCGTAATTTTAATTACATGTAGTCTTATCAGGAAAGGGTATACACAGTAAGTTGCTTTTTCCCACTGCAAGATAGTAAAGTCTATACTGTTGTTCGTTTTTTAATTCAGATTGCTGTTTTCGTTTGGTTAAGGATTGTGATGTCTATTAATTTCATTTTTTTTTTATTCAAATTTTATGCTTCATTTGTCATAATGATTTCCAGTAACTTTGAATATCTGCCACGTTTTGTCGGTACATCAAATTCGTTAGGTCTTTTAAATCCGTTAAATAAATGTATCGAATCGAACAAATGGACCGCCTGTTTTAAGGAAAAACATTTTACGAATTGTCTATGTTTTTTATTAATAATTGGTTTCTCTCTTCATGGTCCAATTGTTTTCGATTATAATTTGACAGGTCTAGTATCCCTTTGAAACTTCAGTTTTTTCTCTAGGCCAATGGGTTCCTTCAGTGAATGAAAGGTAGCTGGTTGAAATCACAACTGGCACATTTTTATTGGTTGGTATGGGATTATACAGTTTGAATTCAATTGGTAATACTGTACATCTGATCAATTCCTTTTTATTTTTTAATTTCGTTTTTAAGACTTTTGATCTAGCCACAATCACGGTTTTGAAAATTAAATACCCTTATTTTGATCTCGCAAGTTAATTGTATTTAAAAAAGCTGCCACCCTAACAACATCGTTGTCAAAAGACAAATCAGATCAGCTGTTTCAAATTTATTTGAAGCGACACACTTTATAATTTTCCAATAAAACTCTATCCTCTACTGATATAATTTCAAGTCTCATTCGTGCTTCAAAGGCTGACATTTAAAGAATACTAGGCTGCAACCATTATTTTGGAAGTTTGAAAAAACTGCTTTCCAAAATTGAAGTATCTATAACAAATGACTCAAATCCACAAAACGTTTATTTTTCATTTGCTTTCGTTCTCAATTAGTTGATATAGATGATTTATGTAAAGGTCATATTCATTTCTTCTTAAAAACGTATAGAAAGTAAAGACAAACTGTTAAATGTCGTGATGATCAAAATCTAGTGCCATAATCCCAGACTGTTGGGCAATAGAACATTGTCGTTTGGTAATCATTAGATTGGAAGGAATCTTGTTTAACACCTAGCAGATGTTTGCGAGATAAAGTTACCGTTAAGATTAATCAACTAACTCAGATAGATTATTCATGACATATTTTCACTATAAAGGTAAAATGTCGTAAGTTAATAACAACAGAGCCAGAGACTGTCTGACTGTGAGAATCCTATCTCCGTATAACAGAGATGATGGTTGATATCGACCCAGATGGAGATTGATGAAATACATTGTTAAGAATGTATCACTTTCTAGAAACAGGAAATGTCAGTATTAATTAGTTTAGAATTGTGCTGTGAAAATAGAATAATTTTAATTAGTTAGGTCTGGTCAGGAAAGCCTCACATAGTAAGGTGTTTTCTCTTTTGCCAGGATAATAAGCTGTATATTATTGTTCGTTTTTAAAAAAAATTAAAGTGGCTGTTTTCATTTGATGCTTTGGATTTTTTTCCTTGTTTAAAGACTGTATTCACAAATATTTTCATTTATTTTTTATATTCTACGCTTCATTTGTCAAAACCAGTTTCCTGTCAATTTGAGTATCCACCGCTTTTGGTCAGTAAAACAACATAGTGAGGTCCTGTCCATGTTTCTTATTGAATTAGCCTTTATTCCCCTACTGCTAATTGACTTTTGTAACGTAAACCATTTAATCGAGTTTCATTTGAAGGGAACCCTAGTTTTAACATGCTGCGAGTTTTCATCGGAATGAGACAATTGGTGGCGCTCGGGGTTATCTTTTTTCTGAAGTGGACGGTCTGGTAAATCACTCGCGTGTTTCGCGAAAACATCGCTGTTAATTTTATATAACCTTGTCTTCTAAAAAGTGGGATGGGAAAATTAAGCAGTATGGATTTAATCCGTAGACTACTCGGGAAAGTTAAACAACACACAATACTGCGCTTAATCTTGCCGTATCACCTAATCAATTCAAACTTTTTTCTTTTTGTAATAAAAAGTAGTCCCTTGACAATGACTTCAGTTGTATCACTACACATAACATTAATCCTAATTCAAATTATTCGTCATTACCTTAAGTTTTGTCGGAAGAGAACGCTGCTATATCTATTTTAGATTGAGGAAATAACAATTCATATTTAAGGAAATTCATTTGTTGGTGTAAAGTAGCGGCAAGATTAAATCATGAAACTGATTTCTTTGATTCTGTTTGTTTATCAATTGTGGTAAACAGTTTCAAAAGAACAGTGAATGTTACTTACCAAATAACACCAATAAATCAATCCACAAATTTATTAACTTCGATTAAATTTGTCATTTCAAACTGAGGCGTTGCAATTACAATTACTACCTCTAAAAATCTAAAAACTTAACTAGACACAAAGTTTTATATTTACGTGTGTTGAATACCATAGTCGCATTATTCGGCTGTAATAGGCCACATTCAAAATCCAGATAGACAAGTATGCCTTTCATTTGAACCAGACATTTTCTATGCTGTTTTAAGAACTTTTGACGAAAATTAATCCTGTTATACCAAACAGTAGTACTACTTTCACATCTGTCTGAAAATATAGGCCAATCCGTGTATATTTATTCAGATTGTAAAATAAGCCTTGCATTAACTAGCTTTGTAAATTAATCATACACCTTGGTTTTAAACCAGAACCAAGCAAATAGCGGGAGAGATCAGTGGAATCCGACACGATTTGGGTTTTGCAATCTTTACATGCACTGCTTATCAAATACGTTAATCGGCATCATCTTTTCTTCAAGTTAAGTCAAACAATCCTGATTTTACTGTAGCCAGAGACTAGGTTCATTAGTACTTTGGAGTAATATCTTTTGTTATAAAAGATGGTCTGATATATCTCAAGCTGATAAACCGTGGTGGCCCTTTCTCAAGGAAGCTGTACTTGAATTATGCCCATTCTCAAACATGCTTAGAACAGATTTCTGACCATATTTGTAATCCAAATATTATTCTTGATATCATTTTTGGTGCTATGGAGTCTTAACCTTGTAACGCGGGGAAAATGGATCACCAAAGAACAGGTTATGAGATGTGTAACTATACTTATTATTAACTTCTCTAAGTTTCAGAGTTCAGCTGGTATCCGTGGTAATTTAGCATGTATTTCAGAGCAGGTAAAGTTGTATTTTTCTTCTATGTTAAATATTTCTCACAGTCAATATTAATGTGGTTAAAAACACGATGAGAAGACAACATGAAGACAGACTAGTTAAAATGGAATGGATATATATTGTGTTTGTCTCATTAGCAATAATAAGTCAACAGTTGGTAGCTTTAATCTCCTGTTTTGTTTTAAATCCATTAATGTCTCTTATATAAGTAAAATCATCGATAAGTTGATACAAGCCTCAAGACAAAGAATCTTGAGAGAGCGAAAAAAAAAACTTATTGATTTTATTTCTTTTGTAGATATTCTGCCTGAAGAATCGTTATTGTTTCAAGTCAACATAATCAGATCATTGACTACACACACCCAATATGCACGTTATAATCACATTTACCGGCAATCGCTTTTATCTATTGGTATGTAATCTTTCACATATATCCAAGACTAAAGTCTTGTCTATTACCTGAAATGTCCTCTGAGGTCTAATAAATAACCAGTTTCTAGAAAGTATCTAGAGACAAACATTGTTTGGAAGGAACTGTCATGTACCGGTACATAACTAAAGGGTAAACAGCAAAATGCCACAAAGAACAAACGAAAATGTTTGCTTTGTTTAATTGGCCTCGCTATGAAATCTTGTGGTACCCTCGATTAATAAAAACCTCCTATACTGGCTTGCACAATAAATTAAAAGTAATCAACAAAACTAAAAACACTCTGCTGCTTTGTAAGCGACTTTGCTGTGATCAAAAGTAATTTGATTCGAACAGTTATCCTGGCGTCTGGAATAGGTCACCATATGTCAAACGCAATAAAACCTCCTTCGTTTCTGGAGTTTCGATTTATTGCAATGACACTGTAATCTATTTGGCGCGAATCACAATTCATAGCTTATTTATAGTTTAACTATTAATACTGTGACAGTTGTTTGGCTATAAATTTTAATGCCACGCTGTGCATGCCGTTGCCTTTTCAATGCACAATAGGATAAATAAACACAAAATCCTGTTCAATGGTCGGATCATAGCTGTTTTGGGGTTAATTTGGATATCAACGAATATATTCAGCCAAAAATTAACAGCAATCCGCGCGAACTAAGGCATAATTAATTATTACTGTTTTATTGGCTGATGTGCAGTATTAATATACTTTTGTTCACAAATATTATCTTATTTAACACATAGCAGATGTTTGCTGGATAAAATTACACTTTAAACATTAATAAACTCACTGACACATGTTAATCATGATAAATACACAGTGTGGTGAAATTTCGTAATTTGACAACAACTGAACAAGATACTGTCTGGCTGAGTCAATCATATTGTCCTATAACGGAGATGATGAATTATATCGATCCCAGATTATGTTTGTGACTTACATTGTTTTGAAAATAAGCAATGTTATTATCTTTTTTTTAATAAGCAGGACGAAAGATTATAAATTAACTTGTTTGTGTTACTGATTAACTGATAGTTAATTACTGTAAACATAGAATATACTTAATCAGAAAGGTATGGTGAGAAAAATCTGTCTACAGCTTTGTGTTTTTCTTCCCACTGAGCTTAATTTTAATTTAAGATGGCCGTTTTCTTTTTCGTCCGCGAGTATTGCCGTTATTAAGGATTTCCTTGATCACTATTCTTCTTTATTAGCCATTAAGAAAGATTGATTGAATAAAGTATTACGTCTCATTCCGACACGCTGTCGTGTGAATAACGAAATGTAGGTTACCATCATACCAATGATCTGCACTCTTAGCATTAAACTAAAAACAACGTACACATTTGTTTAAAATAAGTGAAAATGTTATCAACAAATAATAAAATTCGGATCTAAAAATATTACTTATGAGATTTTAAAAAATATGTAAACTGTTGAGAAGTTATTTACAATCTTTTAATAGAAAATGATGATAAACACCGATCCGTTTTAGGAACTTGACTTCGCCAGCAATGTTGTGGAACAAATGCTTCGCTAAACTACATGTACGTCATTAAAATGGTAATCGATCAACAACAAAAAAAGTAGTTTTCTTGCGATTCTTCTGTGACCGAATGCCATTTGTTTGCAACCTGTGAATGCGGATGTCAAGCTGGAAATTGAGCGAAAACAATGCACAATGAACCACTTATCTGCTATCTTATTGGTCCGCTGCTTTTCACTCTTTATATTTCTTAGTTTCCACTCAATAGCATGCTTGAGATGTATCTGATTGTTACCAAATTTGGTCAGTAGCTACAACATATGACAACGTACTCTGTGCATATTTATTTATCATACTACAATCTGATTGGTCAACCATTTTGGCTCAATGTATACCGATTAAATGTTATCCGATTAGTGTCAAACATACTCATTACACATAAACAACACATTATTTTATACGACAGAGGTCAAGTTCCAAAGTGACCCAAATGATTCTGATTGGTCGATTAGTTTTCACTAAATATATTGTCTTAATTATGTCCAATATTTGTCTAACTTGCTCAGTGGATAAAACTTATTATGTTGCAGGGTGTATCCCGTTTTCATGGAGTTATCTAATGTAAGGGTCAAAATAAAGATTATCTGTTTTAGATGTCTCTGTAAGGTGTCTTATGGCGTCTTCATTTGTTACTAATGTTGTCGAGGGAAGTGTCCTTCGCTTATTGGACTGGTATAACATTTTGTGAGCGAAACTATCTTTAACGGCGTTAAGCCCCAATCAGACAAACCAACAATTGGATATCCCTAAAAATACTTCTACTGTCAAGGAAGTCAAAGCAGATTTAAGCAAGACCATTTCGCTATTAAATATTTATTATCATAAGGCAAACAAGCCCCATATGTCAAAATATAATTTTCAACTTTAGCAGAGTGGCGGGAACTAAAACATACAAATTGAACTAATGACATGCAAACATGGGAAGTCCCAAGTTGTTATTCCTGTGAAGTTTATCTAACGAAACTAGGTGGTTCCAGCACGAAGTATTATAGACCACCGTGGCGTAGACGGAATTAAAGATCAATTGTTTGTGTGTTCAAGGGCATTTCACTTATATTACGACGGATTGTCCACTTCGCTCTGTCCTTTGCCTAATTACATTGGAAAACAGGCAAGAAACATCGTAAAAAACATGCCCGCATGAGTTACTGACTCATATACACGAGGGTCGACAAACGGACTCGATATAGTTTAACGAATTTCTTATTGCTTGTATCATGATTGCTCGAACAAGGTTGGAAATAAATTATGTACAGTTTACCTATTTATAAAACCCAAGACAATATTTTCAAATCAAAATTTTTTTAATTGGTTATTTATTATTATTTTTTTGCGAAATTGGTATGAAGGTCCATAAACGGATCAGTGTGTATCATAATTTTGTTTTACATGATTGTAAATAAATTTACAGTTTATACATTTTTTACAAATCTTATTTGTTATATTTTTAGATCCAAAACTTTTATTGTGTTGGTAACATTATCAACTGTGTACGTCCTTTTTAATTAAATACTAGAGTGCCGATAATTGGTATGACGGTAAACAAAATGTAGTTGTTCACGCCACGGCATGGCAGAGTGATACCTGAATCATTGTTCAATGAAGAAAGAAGAATAGTTACCAAGAAAATCCTTAATTAAGGAAATCCCTTGCAGACGAAAAAGAAAACGGCAATCTTTAACAAAAATAAAGCACAAGTTTATTATTAGGACAATGGGGAAGAGGAAGGGGGACACAAAGCTATTGACCGATTTTTCTCACCATACGTTAATACTGATTAAAACTATTCTATACTGAAAATACAACACCCAGATAATCAGTAACAAAAACAAGTTAGGTTCCATGCTTCCGTCCTTTTTCAGAAACTAAAATAATGAAATTGATTATATTCTTAACATTGTAAGTCACAAACATAATCTGGGATCGACATGATCCATCTTCTATGCTATACGTCGACAAGTTTCGCACAACCAGACAGTCTATTGTTCTAGTAACGTGAAATTACTAAATTTCACCTTATTTTTCATTTATCATGATGAATATGTGTCATTTAGTTGATGAATGTTTACAGTGTAATTTTATCCAGCAAACATCTGCCATGTGTTAAATAAGATAATATTTGTGAAGAATATATATAAATACAATTTACATATCGATGATACATGTGTCAATCTAATAATTATAGGTTTTATTCCTCAAAGTGATACTTAATACATCATCACTGTTTTCATGAGGAATACGGTAATCTGATTGTCTGACTGTATTCATCAATATCCAAATGAACCCCAAAATACTTATACAACGCCCACTTAAGCCAGACATTTTTTTGTTTATTTATTGTGCATTTAAAATGGCATTAAAATGTACAGCCAATCAACTGTGACAGTATTTATGGGTACACTTTGCATTATGTACGTATTTGATATGTGGTAAATATATCACATTTCTTGTGTAGTTTAAATGCATAAATCATCCGGAGACGAAAACAGTTTTATTGCATCTGAGTTAGTATGTATGGCGATCTATGTCTGACGCCATGACGCTTGATTCAATAAAATGCATTTGTTTGTTTGTTTGAATTTCAGTTTTTAGGATATAGTTTAACGAATTTCTTATTTAGGCAGCATTGCTTGTATCATGATTGCTCAAACAAGGTTGGAAATAAATTATGTACAGTTTACCTATTTTTAAAACCCAAAAGACAATATTTTCAAATCAAAATTTGATTTTAAAGCTTGGGGTTTAACACCATACTCAAATGTATTTAAAATATTTGACAACTGATAGATCTAATGGAAACAAATGGAAGAAAACTGCTTTTGTCGTTTGATCGATTACCATTTTAATGACCTAGTTTAGCGAAGCACTTGTCTGACCACATTGCCGGCGAAGCTTTCGTCAAGTTCCTAAAACGGATGGGTGTTTATCACAATTCTATTTTACAAGATTGTAAATAACTTATCAACAGTTCACATATTTTTAAAAAATCTTATATGTTATAATTTTATATTCGAATTTTATTAAATTGTTGATAACATTTTAAACTTTTTAAACAAGTTTGTACGTGGTTTTTAATTTAATGCTAAGAGTGCAGATAATTAGTATGATGGTAAACCAAATGTAGTAATTACATCAGCGGGGCAGAGTGATTCGGGAATCATTATTCAATCAATATTTTTTATGATGATAAAGAAGGGTAGTGATCAAGAAAATTATCAATTAAAGAAATTACTCCCCGACGAAAAAGCAAACGGCCATTTTTAATTAAAATTATGCACAGTGGGAAGAGAACACAATGCTGCAGACAGATTTTTCTCGCCATACCTTACTGATTAAATATATTCCATGTTTTCAATAGAATTAACTACCAGCTAATCAGTAACATAAACAAGTAAATTTCTAATCTCCCGTCCTGCCTTTTTAAGGATGATAATAACATTGCTTCTTTTCATAACAATGTAAGTCACCATAATCTGGGATCGATATAATCCATCATCTCTGTTATAGACAATAAGATTTGCACAGCCAGACAGTATCCTGTTCTGTTGTCGTCAAATTACGAAATTTCGCCTTACAGTTCATTTATCATGATTAACATGTGTCAGTAAGTTGATTAATGTTTAAAGCGTAATTATAAACAGCAAACATCTGCCATGTGTTGAATAAAATAATATTTGTGAAAAAAATATACAAGTTTATTTGCTAAAGTCATGGGTATGTTTTGATATTGCTCATCAGCGCATTAAACAGTAATTATTAATTATCCCTTTGTTCGCACAGAATACTGTTATCTGTTGGCTGAATATATTCGTCGATATCCAAATTAACTGAAAATAGTTATGCTCCGCCCATTGAGCAGGACTTATTTATTGTACATTGAACAGTTTATTGTACATTATTTATTTATTGTACATTGAAAAGGCAATGGTATACACAGCGTGGCATTAACATTTGTAGCTAAGCAACTGTCTCTGTTTTCAAAGATATACCATAAATAAGATATGGATTGATCTGTCCCAAATAGATAACATCTCCTCTGTCATTTAAATAAAGAGATAATCCAGAGACGAAGAAAGTTTTAATGCATATGACAAATGATGACCTATTCCAGGCGTCAGGATAACTTGTCGAGTCAATATAGGGTTAACAATTTACTTTTGATCACCAATAGATCAACGAAACTGCCAGTATCTGTGTTGATAACGTGCATATTGGGCGTTTCTAGCCAATAACCCGATTATGTTCACGTGAAATAATAACGATCCATTAGATAGAATATCTACAAAAGAAATAAAATCGATAATTTGTTTTTTGGCTCTCTCCTTCAAGATTCTTTGTCTTGAGGCTTGTATGACCTAATAAATGATTTAAATTATATAAGAGACATTAGTAGATTTAAAAAAGAACAGGAGATAAAAGTTTACCAGCTGTTGACATCTTGTGGCTAATGAGACAAAAACAATATATATCCATCCCATTTTTAACTTGACTCTCTTCAAGTTGTCTTCAGATTTTTTAACCACATCAGTGTTGACTGTGAGAAACCTTTGACATAGAAGGAAATTCAACTTTTCCTGCCCTGCAAGACATGCTAAATTACCACGGAGACAAGCTGAACTCTGAAACTTAAAGAAGCTAATTATAAGTATAGTATTCACATCTCATCACATCCTCTTTGGTGATCCATTTTCCCGCGTTACTAAGTTGAGACTCTATAGTACCAAGAATGATAGCTTGAATAATATTTGGATAACAGATAAAGTCAGAAATATTTTCGATATGAGCATGTTTGAGAATGGCCATAATTCAGGTATAGCTTCTTTGAGAATGGACGCCATGGTTTTTTGTATCAGCTCAAGATATATCAGACCATCTTTAATAACAAAATGGTATTACTCCAACATACTAATGAATCAAGTTTCAAACCACAGTATAACCAGGATTGCTGGACTTACCTTGAACCAAGATTGTGCCGATTAACATACATTATACACAGATTGTAAATTAAGCCTTGTATTAACTAGCTTTTAAACTTAATCATATACCTTGGTTTTAAACCAGAATCGAGCAAATAGCGCGAGAGATGAGTGGAATCTGTCAGTACGTGTGGGGTTTTGCAGTCTATATTATAGACTATATTATATCTTACTGCTACTTTACACCAATAAATAGGTTTACTTTAATATAAATAGCTGTTTCTTCTATCTAAAATAAAGATCGCAGCGTTCTCTTCCGATCAGACTTAAGTACTATTCAGATTAAATACATACTGCTTAATTTTCACAGCCCAATTTTTCGAAGAAAGGGTATTACAAAATCAACAGCGATATTTTCTTGAAACCCGCAAATGATTTACCACGCCCGTCCACTTTAGAAACAAGATAACCACGAGGCCACCAATTGGCTCATTCCGATGAAACCAGGGTTCCATTTAAATGAAACTTGATAAAATGGTTTACGTTACAAAAATCAATAAGCCGTAGGGGAATAAAGGGTAATTCAATAAGAAACATGGACAGGACCTCAAATTGTTTTCTTCCCAAACAAAAGTGGTGGATAGTAAAAGTCACTGGAAAATGGTTTTGACAAAAAAAGCATAGAATATAAAAAATGAATGAAACTACATATAGTTGTAAATACAGCCTTACGAAACGAAATAAATCCTAATCATCAAAAGAAAACAGCCAGTTTAATTAAAAAACGAACAATAATATGCAGCTTATTATCATGAGAAAGATAAAGACACCTTACTATTTGAGACTTTCCTGACCAGGGTCTGGTATTAACAGTTTAATCTGGTGTAACTTTCGAGCAACTGGCCCCAGACCTAGCTAACTTATTAAAATTATTCTATTTTCACAGCACAATTCTACTAATTAATACTGACATTTCCTTTTTCTAGAAAGTGATATATTCTCAACAATGTATTTCATAAAGATCCATCTGGGTCGATGTCATCCATAATTTCTGTTATACAGAGATAGGATTCACACAGCCAGACAGTCTTTGGTTCCGTTGTTATTAAATTACGAAATTTCACCTGTATAGTGAGCATTAATAATCTATCCGAGCTAGTTGATTAATCTTTAACTATTACTACTATCTCGCTAACATCTGCTAGGTGTTGGACAAGATAAGTTCCAATCTAATGATTACCAAACGTCAAAGTTCTATTGCCCAAAAATCTGGGACTATGGCATTGGATTTGGATCATTCCCACAGACAGTTGTGTCTTTACTTTCTATACGTTTTTAAGAAGAAGTTAATTTGACCTTAACATAAATCAACTATATCAACTAATTTAGAATATACATGCATACTACATAATTTAATTAGTGGCGGCTCCATTCCTACGAATGATGTGCGCCATAATTAATTTACAACAAAAGCAAATGAAAAGTAATGTATTCTATTTTTTTCAAATTTCATATTTCATAAAGTGGCTTGTGAGAGAAAATAAACGTTTTGTAGATTTCTAATAGATATTTCAATTTTGGAAATGAGTTCCTTCCAAACTTCCAAATAATGGTTGCAGCCGATTATTCTTTAAATAATGTCAGCTTTTGGTCACCAATGAGACTTAGAAATATGTAAGTGGAGGTTAGAATTGGCAGGATTGATGGTTATTGAGTTTAAACTGTATTAATAAGTTCTTCTTTGGCACTTTCCCACTATGTCATGGTTAAAAAGCACACGAACAGTCATACCAAAAAATGTCCTCTTGGCGTTTGACTTAATACACAACCGGTGTGTGTGGCTAATAACCTGATTATGTCAGCTTCAAGTACTGTTTCATGTCGAGAAACAATAACGATTCTTCAGACAGAAATACCTGGCAGAAAATAAAATCGATATTTATTTCTTCTTCTCTCTCTTTAGCCTTACATAACATGATCGAGACATAAGAACTATTGAATTGGAAGTTCGTTAACACAATAGACAGGCCGTAATTCGTAAAGCGAATTTAAATATAAAACGGAAGTTTGCGTGTGCCATTCTTGTCAGGTCAGGAAATTTAGAATGTAGTATCCAGTTGTACGCAAACCAAAATCTCAATTTTCCCAATAAAACTGCCAGTTGTAATTTCCATCAGCTTTTCTGCATGCTATCTTTTCATCGTGTTTCTTAAAGAACATTCACCATTGTCCTAGAGAAAAAACTGAAGTATCAATGATATGCTTAACATGTCAAATTACAATCGACAACAACTGGACCCTGGAAAGAGAATCCAATTATTAGTAAAAACTTCAGACACCTCGCAAAAGCTTTTCGGTACAACAGGCGATCAATTTGTCTTCTTCACGTTAGCATCAAGTCTGGTGGATTAGATTGAATGTTATTATTACAGCAGTTTTTGGAATGACCGTTAAATGTTGCCTACATAAAGACAAACGGATTGATTTATCAGGCAATTATTGTTGTCAAAATGCAATTAACATTTTCCGGAAATACTGCAGTCCTAACTGTTCTTGTTTTTAGGTCGATTTTTTGTTGGAATATCAGACGTATTCCTTCTTTATGCTTATTTGGGATAATATAAAACCTGTGCTAGCTACATGTAATACAGTTTTTTCTGTCTGATGTATCCGACGAATAAGAGTTGCCAACAAGACATCCCATGATACATCATGGTGTCCATATGGTTTGGGTGAATAGATCTGTGTCCATTTGTTGACACTATAGTACTAAAATGTAGTGTTCTTCTGAACGAAAGTGTTGGTAAATTTGTCGGTGATCAATGTTGGTAAATAAATGTACACCTTGAGCAAAGTTCTTGCCAGCGGATATTTTCTATTTCCATTAAACATAATATGAATTTGTGAAGATATGTAACGTTAATAAAACACATTTCACACGATCTGAAGACAGACCTCAAATCTTATAGATCAGGCTTTGATGGACAGGGTCAGATAAACGGTAATATATTCTAGTTACGTACAGAAATACTCTAGTTGGTTTGAAGAGTATTAAACAATTCTCTCTTTACTAAGCACTAAAATGAACTATCCGACATTATGGAAATGCTTCACATCTTGGTTGTGCTAGTCTCACTTATTGTTGGAATGCACCGTCGTCATATAAGTGAAATATCCCTAAACACAGCGTAACAAAACACCAATCAATCAAACATGCAGTAATATACCAATGTAGAAAGATTTACCCTTATAAGAAATATTCACACAAGTTGTGATTTATCATCATTCACATCATCTATATACTATAACTGGGTGCAGGGATGTGAGAGCTCTGAGTAGACTCAATGCTGCTTAATTGAAAACCAAATCACAGAAATAACACGGCTTGTGTTCATTACTCATCCACTTACTAAAGTGCAAGTTATATAGCATTGGTAAATCGGAATGTGAGTTTGTCAATAATACGGCTCCGCATTTCAATGAAGTGGGCGAATGTTTACAAAATCCATCATCACTGGACACTTAAGATAAGTACATTTGTATACACATTATACTTGTTGACACGTGAATTTTTATAAATCGTTCTTATGTTTAGAATAACTGACAGCTGTATGTGTGGTCATGTCATTATCTGTGGTGATTCCTTACCGTAAACTGAAACTGTTTGTCATTGGTTTGACAACTAACGACCTGACGCCTAATAAATGTGTCCCAGCATAGGTAATAAAAAACGGTTTAACGTAATTTATTTCTTTTCAATCATTGATACTTAGCTTTATTCACATCTATACCCACTACAAACATGTATTGAATGTGTATTAGTTGGCTTGAGACTTAACGTCATATTATATACTTACCGGTAATTCCAAAGTTTAACAAGTATCAATTTAAGGAACATTGCCATGTATTTGTGATCAAATCATACAACACTGTCGAACATAACCATTTATTCATACAATATAATATGTTAGTTTTCTCGGTCTACATGGAAAAGCAAATTGGGCGTTATGTTGTGAACCTCTGGTAACATGACACATGCCTTAATAAAAATGAAATACCTTCTGTATTAATCTGACATACAAAACAAATAAAAAATTATTTTTGTTTCTTGCTATTCCTTATTTGAAATACGGGAACATGCCAGATTTGAGCTCAGCACATTTCATAATTCTACGAGGTGGGTAGGGTGATGTAATTGTAGTTAGCGAGTGATGCCAATAAGTATAAGTTTCAAGTTTTATTTTCACCTAAAGAGAGGTGCAGTGGCAATGGAGGAAAGCATACTAAAACGACAGAAATTATGCTACAGTGTAGCTCCTTCGTCTACAAAAGCAGCAACTTTTAAATCACAAAATGCAGTCAGCTTAAATTGCAATCAATTGGAAAAGAAAGTTGTAGCCTGAAATCGCAAGACCTAAACTTAAATAAACCTTGGAGAAGTTTACAATTTGTGTTATTTAAACAAAATGTAGCAAGTGATAATAACCATTCGTAGTATACCATTTTGTTCATAATGAAATTTACAAACATTTCCTATAACACCCATATTGTCCTTAATCCGACCTACATAAAATTTGAACGAGACATTTATAAATCAATACTGATTATTTTTAAATTGCAAAGATGTGACAGTTTAGTACAAACTATTACTTCTCAATTCCCATGAATCAATTTAACAAAGCAATAATCGAATATTTGCACACAATTGTATATGTCGCAGCATTATTAAATTACTGGTGAATGTGGTGTGAAACATTATTCATGAAACCCAGCTACATTAAACACAAATACTGCCGCAAATGATACTAATTCTGATCTTTCAAACTTTTGTCTTTCTTTGTTGGTTTATTTTAGATCACTTGTTTTCGATTGAACCTTGCATGCAACAGAACCCTACCATTTAATGCAGAGTATTGAAAACTAGTCTGAAACAAATAATCAGACATTTTTTGCAAGAAGGGACGTTGTGTGTTTATTCAAAGTCAGCGTGACACAGAAAATAAAGCCTCATTTGTCTTCATAGGCTGTCCAGACACACGATTTCTGTCTCTGTGGGTTTGTCTGACTACATGTGGGTTGTTAAACAAACGACCACACTGATTAGGGGGAATGGGAGGGAGCACATACAGACTCTTCTATACCAGTCAGTTCAAGGACGTTCAAATCAGAACTCTTTGTCGATCGGTCAGAATAATTTCTTTTGGATATTTATTTTGAAATAGATAATTTCGTTACAGCTAAGTAAATCATTAAGTTTGGAATAATATGAACTGGGAAACGGTGTCAGATACGGGTATATATCTTTACTAACTAAACAAACGTCTGTAAGTTTTACTTTAGTATTGAACAAATATTTACTTTACGTGCATTTGGGCCTTAATTTATCTAACCTTGACCGTTGTTAAGTCTTATAAACATATACATGGCATTCAATTAGTACCCCTAGAAGATCGTTTCTAATCATATATATGTGTAACAGAAACATATTTTTGTAGTAAAGAATAACCGACAAAAGCGTTTTTCTAACGGCAAATGTCATATTCGTTATCGTGTATTTTAACCCATCGTTATCTACATCAACAGTCTAGCTATGTTTATAGCCACAAAATAAACATGCGAAGTTATTCCCGTTCTGAATCGATTTATTCCAGACTCGTTCGTGTCTATAAAGTGATAAGGACCGTGTCTGGGTTATATTCCAAAGAGGTGTTTTCACAGAACTTATTTGATTCATATTTGAACGGTTAAACAGATCATCTTAATACCTTTTTTCACCTTTCAGACCTAATGGGCAACATAATTTCGTTTTGTCACTGTATTTTTGCATTGTTTTTACCAGTCCTATCACTTATGTGTTCTTTTACTCGGTGTATTAATATGCGGTCATTTGAGAGAAATAACATTGAACTCAAAAATCTTTCAGAAATATTTCGATATCGACCAATCATTTTGTTAGCAGGAATTTACAACAGGTTTCCCACAAAAAATTAACAAGGTGACACAAAGGTTATCCAATGAAAAAAATCTGACAAAATTATACAAGAGTTTATGGGCCATTTTCAGAAAAATGTACAAATAATGGTAAAGACTTTTTAGCATGTTTAATCTTTTTTTAGTACTTTTAAAGTTTATTTTTGCAAAAATTTATGATTGATTTTTATGATATAGTTCTTTTTAAAAACTAAAAGTTGTCATTAGCTGTCATAAGGCTTTGAAAATAAAAAAAATTCAAAGATTAAAACAATTTTGTCTTCACCGTTATCACTGAAATTGTAGCCAAATTGTAAATAATTTTAAATTCCCCAAAAACTGGACATCAAATATGCTTTTAACACATTGAAAAAGTTGAATGCAATGTACTTTTTACTCATTCTTATACATTGGTACATTTAAAAGCAGAAAAAAAATGTTTCTTTTTGATATTTGTCTCTACCGTTATCATTCATTGCGCTTGATTAATCAGTTAAAAACAAAACATACAGAGGTCACTGCATGCAGTCATATTCGAATGTGCCAAGACATAGGAAGCCATTATAGATTTGAGCTGGAGGCAGAGAACTCTAAAAACGTTTTTAAAAAGCTTTCTATTTTTGTTCGTCTTTACCGTTATTTGTACATTTTTCTGAAAATGGCCCGTATCCGCTTTTAAATATGACATGATGTACAAGAGGGTCCCCGCAAAATATTATACACCATATTCCCACACTAAATCTTTCCCAACAAAAACCTAACAATATATACCCCTTTACGCAATGACAGTTTAAAGAGTCGACATACGGCAGTAATTTGAAAAGATTTACTTTAAGTTGTCAAACATATAAGTTTACATTCAAATTTGTTTAAACCTGACATTTTACTACATTCTATATTCCCACTTAAAGTACTTAGGGTCAAAACGTAATTTTAATATGATATGGTTGAGAAAATAAATGCAGAGTTCTTGATTTTGATGCATGGCAGTTCTTAGAAATTATGATGGATAACTCTGAACCAATTCACCGCGGAAGCCTCATTTTCAGGAATACGCAATACAGTGGTATAAACTAATGTAGGTCACGGCGGATGAATTTGACGATCGGTGATCCGATTGTCTTATTTAGTATGGATTCTATGTTGACGTTTATTATAATAGTTTGATCAAATTATAACAAATTACTATTATTAAATGATATAAGTCGACCAGAGTCGATAGTTTCAACCGATTACTTCTATAAAACTGTATCATTAGCAGTCGTATTATAATATTATTTGTATTTATTGAACGTATTATGGATATTTTTAATTTTATTTCTGATTACTTATAACTTCAATATATATTTATTGTTGTATATACGACAAGGTCTACAATAGACCTAGTCTGGAGGGCGGACATGATTGTGATAATTATACAAATCCCTCCTAATAAATGAATAAAAATAGCGATTTATTTCTGATCTTGTTTTCTATGTACGATTGTCGCGGTTTAGATGTACTAGTAGTAGATTGATTGGTGCTTAAGGGTATTTCACCTATATGACGGCAGTGTTATCCACAAGCGCCACCATTATGTGAAGCGTTTCCATAATGAAGGAAAGATAATTTTCCTCCAGGTCTAGTAAAGACAGCATTGCTACCTTCAAACAAACTGCCCTTGGTCAGAGGGCTGCACTGCCAGAGTTTTATCTCCTTGAAGCGCACTTGTAGCGGTATATGTATTTTCGCTGTTCACTAGTTGCGCTTTGCGTGTTCTCGATGTGCAATAGGGGTCTCTGGACGTTAGTGAAAAGGCCATGAATCTCGACCGTCTGACGTCAGAGGACCGCCTGCAATGACATTACCCAGTGTTTCTGTAAATGTGTTCTTAAGGTGCAATTATTGTGGTTTAATTTTTTTCCGGCTCGTTAACCCATTTTCTCTCTCCCGTCACCGTGTCTTAATGGTTAGCGTGTCGGTCAGTTAATCATTCTTCGATATACCTCTCACGGGTTCTAATGAGTCTGCCGACCATCAGGTATATGAGTGATTCACCTTTGTGTTCAGTTTCCTATTCCCGTTGATCAACTGTCATGGTTGTCAGACTTAGGCGTGACAGGTCTCATCTTGGCCAACAATTTTTGATTAGAGATGCTCCATGAAAGTTGGATGGAAACTGTTTTATGGCAGATCAATTAGACAAAATACTGCGTTCTTAGAAACTTGGGAAAAATGTGCCTTTGTTAATGCTTATTTAGAAACGTTTGTGCTCAGTTGGTACGAAAGTTCTGGTTTGACGCATATTTATTTCTATTTCAAACAACCGCCTAGAGGAATCTGCATGCAAAATATATATCAATTCGCGGTAGACGATAGCCCCACTTGTACGTATCCATGGCTGTTGTGGCGAGATATTGATCTGGGCACTTGGCAACTCGCGAAAGAAAATGTTTTTTAGAGTTACTGTGAACATCGGGATAGATAAGGTATTATTATATCGTTTTAACAACTTAAAATGATTATAATTCTCCCATGACCAGGTGTCGCTCACAACTTCACATGTGTCAAATCAACATTTAAAACAGTTTAATCGTTACTAGTCTCACTAAAAATAACAGTCATTAACTGAATGATGAAAGCTGATGTATATCTCCAGTGTATGTACATATTGTTTGTAAAGAGAAAGAAAATTTCGCTTTCTTCCACCGTATATATTTTGCACTGTGTAGGCCTACGGAGATTTATGCTTCACAACGAATCCAGTATTTTCACTCACACGTTGCTTTAAATAAATTAATGACACCTTTCTTTTCGTTTTTAATATTCTTAACAACCCAAGTCACAACGCCTAAATGAGCCTGGTCTTTCTCAAAAACATATAAGAGTCTGCATGTTGATCATCAGGTATATGAGCGAGTCACCTGTTGTGACTCCAGCAATGGCAGGGTTGATTTTTACAAGATTTCCTTCTGGTTTTCCACCGTACTAAGGCTAGCATTGCCGAAGCAAAAAAATAAAATTAATTTCACACACTCAAAATTGATTTGAGTTGAAAGTATACTTTCAGTAGAATAGAACAAAGTATATCAAACAACAAATTACCATAAAATCAAATGTTGAGAAGCTCATTAAAATATATTCAGCGTGGCAATGCATAAACCGTCCAGGTGCAAAAAATGTGTCGTCCAGTGGAGTTTCCCTTAAGGGGAATGACGTCAAATATGGATAAAAGGGCGAAGGTCAGTCTAGAGAGTGGACAACAAAGGGAAGCAATCTAGAGGAGGGTCAAGAAGGTAGGGGGAACCAGAGAATAACTACCTTGAATTAATCGGA
>JARFOD010073036.1:0-21295 GCA_031763545.1 Mopalia muscosa
CTCGCCTCTTACGATCGACCGAGGAAGCCAAGGGAGTATTCTGCAGGGTCATGGCCCACCCGCTCCCTCACGGGTCTGAAGACTTGCTTCGTGTAGCATTAGACACAAGGGCTTTAATAGGGAGAGGGGTGTCCACCCGTCCAAATGGACATCCTGAATTGATCAATTGGCACATTTGGACACCCTGTTTTAAGAAACTTTAATATGCAGGAGATAGCGAAAAGTTGGACACCCAGTTACTTAAAAACTGAAGCAAGATGACCATTTTGGACACCATAGTTTTGATTTCTGGTTAAGCTACATGATTAGACATACATATAAGACAACACATCCGGCTTGATCCAGTCCTTAAGTCTGGGCTCCATTGAGCCCTGGGTCCGGCTGCTAAAATTAGTAAGCTTATTAATCCCTTGCACCAGATAAAATTGCTGATAAAGAAAAACTGTCAACATGGAGTGACAACTTTTAATAGTAGATAAAATCTAATTGTGTTTCAAGCAACTGGTCCCTGGACCTGCAGATGACCTGAAATACAGGATACACAGGCAGTGTTGGGCATGGAATCTGAAATCTTCATCTCAGACGTTTTTCCAATGTTGACAACCAATCTCATGCCTATTTTACCTTTAAATGTATGTCTATGCATAACCAGATAACTTAAACCACAAAGCAGTGAATAAATCAAATTCTTTCAAGATTATTTCGAAAACAAGGTGAAAACAAACTTTAGTCTCAACAAATGCTAACTTGAATATCTTACTAAAAGAAAAAGAAAATTATTTAAATCTTTAAATTTATTTATTTATTTTCGCTTTGAATTTTAAAACTTGAGTCATTCTATCATGTACCTCTATAACTCAGTTGGTACACTGTTGACTGCTGGCATAGTCAGTCAAAGCCCTATTTTTGTTCAAAAGAAACATGTACGTGAATACATTGTACATGTAGTGTGATATATATATTTTTTTAAATATGCCAAACAGTATATTTTTAAAAAGTTTATATTTCTGCATGTCATGAATATAGTTAATTGTTTCCTACATCCCTTTCTTAATGCTGATAAAAGCAATACTTTGGTTATTTCCCTTATCTCATGGGTTGGGAGTTCAGCCAACATCATATAATGTAAGGTGTAATAAAACAAAGTGAGGAATTTACAGGTTTGTGTTACCATGGAAACATAACCTTCTGCCAAGCACCTGTGAATACCTGTGGGTACAAATTATTTAGTGCAGCTTTGGTTGACATAACTGTGTATATTCTTGAAAAAGTACTACACTATGAAATCAAAAGTACATTTTTCATCCAATATGGTTAGTTAAATATATAACCCGATAACAGAATTGCTCCAAAAAAAAAGAGAGATTAAAAAATTGCTAGGTAAAATATTTCTATAAGTGTGATTGACGAACTTGATACCTGGACAGATACGTTTCATGTAAAAAGCTAAGTAACTAAGATAAACAAAAAGAGTAATATCCATCCATGCTATACATTCCAAGGACTATAAAGAATGAAACTAAATCAAACATCTGTGTCACAAATTGCTCAATAAATAACAAAAACAGGTACATAAAAACATTTAGAGCAGTAACGAACACAAAGCGGTGAGCACATGTATATTTAAGTCAATTATTCGAGAGACAAGATAATGCACCCAAGATGCCAAGGCAAAATAAATCTTTGTTTTCATAAGAAACAGTGTTTTCTCCCCAGAGGATGAAATTAAACTGGTTAATATTTTATGTCATCTTTAGCAACCAAACAGGGATTTATCTAGGCGGTTGTTTTGCGACATTTACACACAATTTCCACACAAGCCGTATCCAGAACAGTACATGTGGGCCATTGGGGTGCAGTATTTCAAAATTTTGACAGAATTAGGACAACATGTTTATGTGCCTTGTTGCAAGCTTGGTACAGTACTATCGCCACTGATGCCACAAGTGCCGTACATCCTCTTCTCTGGTCAGAGGCTATCATGACAAGGAGCCATTAGAAACGCTTGTTTCAACAGGTTGTTAAAGATCATCCAAGTTTGTCAAGAGTCATGTTTCGGCAAGTTTGTAGTTGTTTTTCCACTTGGAATCAAATGAAAAGCCGATAATATGACCGCGTCAGCTGAGAAAAAACGTTCCAGCTGATGATACATGTATTCGGCGTGACCAGTCACTCATAGGGTGCCCCAACTGAAAAAAATCCTAGATAAATCCCTGGCAATGGATGGGAAAAAACTCCAGAAGACCTGACTTTCCACTTTTCAGTTCTGCCCCAATTCCAGAAAAAACGTAGTTAACCTTTCATTAGAAATGAGCAGCTAGCAAAATATCAGTTCCCATCGGAATAACACTGATTTTCCATTGCCTATTCTACTGGAAATAAAAACATCCTTCCGGTTACACAATACCGTGATCACTTTCAGTTATTATACTGATCAATGCCATCAACCACCATGCATATTAGTGGTGTAGGTTTTGAAAGCTTCAATCTGATTGGCTGAGATAAAGGGAGGCAACTCCCAATGAACATCAAGGTAATTTAGCAAACTTTGGTAAATGGCATTTTGGTGGACAATGCAGAAAAGGAGAAAAGGTTTACGACAATCACCTTTTCCATTTTGCCTTGTTGCTATGATTTAATATGTATGCCTCTTACAAAAAATTAACTGATAGCAATATTATTCATATTAAAAATAGACTTGAGGTGGAACTAGGTATACGGTTATATGTATGTCACCCTCAACTGTGAACCAGTCCAATGGATGAAAGAAACCAGCATTGATGGCACTGGCAGCAAACAAAGAGATGAGTACATGTAGCATTATATAGATTTGTTTGTTTGATTGGGTTTTAACGTTATACCCAAGGGTATTTCACTTGTATGATAACGGATTGGCCACTTCACACGCCTTATTACGATGGAAACCTCGTAAAAAATCTCCCCCGCGATTGCCGGAGACACAACATCTGACTCGCTCATATACCTGATGGTTGAAAGGTGGACTCGAACCTGTGAACGGTAAATCGAAGCATGTTCAGGAAGCGCACTCGCTACCATTGAGTCACGGCCGCGGACCCGCAATACACAGACACTGGAATCAGATCAGCATTGAGATGCTCTGAGAGAACCATTGATTGATTCGCCTGTAACATTATACTTACATGTAGGCATGTCTAATGATTGACTTATTGATTGATAGACGCTTAAGGGCATTTTACTTAGATGACAGTGGTGTATTCCAACAAATATTGACACTAGCACAACCAAGATGTGAAGCTTTTCCATAATGTTGGAAAGTTAATTTTCCTCCAGTGCTAAGAGAAGACAGTAGTGCTACTCTTCAAACAAACTACTTGTAGTTAGACAGGGCCGTAGACAGGGGTTGAAATATACCGGTAACCAGGGCCCAAATGAGAGGTCTGAAAAATCCCCCAAATAAACCAGAGAATTCCCCAAAATTACACATGTGTAAATTGTAAATATCACAGCCTGTGTTTAGGTCCAAACAAGATATTTCTGTCGATTCTATGAACAGGTGTTTACTTTTATAGTATTTGTACATCCTGTACTTTCTCCATGTTATGTTTGTTATTTCCTGCTTTGGACTTATTGCACCTCTGATACATTTTGAGAGGCCTGTAAATGGCCCAGAAGCCATTTCCAAGCATCTAAGAAACTTCAGCTTTCAGGCGCCTAGACGGCCCATCGACCATGACCACAGGTCTGAGTCGATATTTTCCCCACATACAGGCACCCAAATTAAAAACCTGTTTATGCCCCTGCTAGAGGGCGCAAGCTGCATACAGTACAACCATCACACCTGCTTAAATCGGATAAAACGAATGACATTGCTTTCTCTAAGAACTAATGGAACCACATTGTGATCGTCTAAGCGCAAAAAGGCCAGCTCTGCTTAAAAATTACAAATCAGGAAATTCAAAAACTCTTAATGGCGTGAATTATATTAAAGCGATATTTAAATTTTGTATGTTTATTTGTTATTTCCTTAAAACAAATAATTTCTTGTAGTTGGCCTCCCCTGTTGTTTTTGTGTGTTTGGAATGAGGCCAGACCTAGGTGTTCTGTTCAGACTCAGAGTTAAGGGCTAGCTATAATGAATACAGCTGCACACCACATTTCTTTACCTAACCCAACCCAGGTATAAACAAAAGCATATTTCAGGTGGAAAAATACACACCATATTTTTTATTAATATGGATTTGTTTGTTTGATCATGACTGCCTGGATACTATAGGGTACTATACTCATTCGCTGGTATCTCACTTAAAAGGGAACACCTTTTAAGTTTTTGGTCTGTTGTGGTTATTTGTACTAGTGAATAAAGCTAATTGTGTTAAATCATAAAAGAATAATTATGTTTCAATTAATAGATATCACGCCAATTAAGATTTTCTCGCCAAAACTTGTGACGTAGCCATATAGGGTTTGAGCAATGATTTCTTCCCGATACGATACGTCATCAGTCTTCTGACCAATAAAGTGCTTTAGGAAGGATGCTGATTTTTCAGCATTTCAAATCTATTTTTGTCGCTAGATTAAAAAAAAAAAACAAAAAAAAAATTTCAATTGTTGGAAACATGTTTTTAAGACATATTTTGTCGGATGAAAATATATTTTTATATATGTACATGTATGTTTTGATTTGTGAAAAGCATGGGAAAACTTCCAGGAACATGTTGTGCTCACCAGTCAACGAGAACTTCCATTTTGTAAGTCAAATGAAATACTCAATCTTGTCAATATGCCCAATAAATATGGGTCGGTTTATTTGGTGATTTATTTGAGTGGGGTTGAAATGACATACTTAAGGTTATTTCACTCATCTGATGGCATGAAGGAAACCACTCTTCAACCTCACTGGCAGCAAACTATGGCAAGACAGTACAATACATGTAAATGATGTAACACATTTACAAAAATATCCCTAACAAATTAGCCTCCTGTATTTTGAAACAGGTTGAAACCAAATCGGGAATCAAACCCATGATGCTCAGAATATCGGTAACAGTCATTTACTGTCAACAGTATTTCACATAACCCAGCCATCAATATTTAGAAATTCGCTTCTCATTTCTAACACTTCAACATTTTCGCTCTTCATGCATGCGTGTTATAAGTGAGAGTAGCAATCTCTTGGTGCAGGAGGTATGTTTCGTTTCACACTGAAACACACATTTCATCTTATTAAGCTAACACATCTCTAGCAGTGAAATAAAGTACAAGATAGACGATAGCTCACCTGCCAGTGTAGAATAATACTCCAAACTAATCCTAAAGTTAATTTAGGGTTCCCATCAACAATGTCATTACTGCTAATATTCACCAGCTTTATCTGAAACAAACAAACAAAACAGTAAACAATCTGAGGTAAATAAATATTTAATAATAAAGCGCAGGAGTGAAGCCAGCCATGGCTCTCTATACAGTTTAACGTAGAATAAAAATTAAAATTGTAGGTAGCGAAAAAAAGTGTATTGGGATTTAAACCTTACGAAAGGTTGTCTCCCTCATACACGTGTCATGACACGATAGCCAAATATCCAAAGGAAGTCATCCCCTTAATCAGTGGCAAGAAACAAAATGATTGATTGATTGATTGATTAATTTATTGATTGGACATATTTGAGGTTACTGAACACATATGATAGCATGCAAATTTATGTTTGTTTTCTCAGGGTTTAACATTTTATTCAAGGGTATTTCACTTAGATGACGACGGCTTGTCCCTTTCACTCCCTTCCTTGTTTAAATACGGTGGAAAACCAGAAGATAAAACTTGTTTCAAACCATCCCAGCGATTGCCCAAGTCACATCGTGAGACTCCCTCATATACCAGAGGTGACAAACGACTTAATTGTTTATTTGGTTGTGCTTTTACGTTGTATTCAAAGATTTTTCACTTATATGATGACAGATTATCCATTTCACACTGTTCTATGCAAAATAATGGGGGAAACCGAGAGAGCACCTTGTAAAAGCGGCCCAGACAATTGCCGGAGCCACATCATGTGACTTACTCATATACATGTAAATACCTGATGGTCAACAGACAGACTTGATCCCATGAACGGTAAAAGTATTAGTAAGCACACATGCTAACCACTAAGCCACGACCCGGGCACCAAACAACTTGAACCCATCAGCACATAGAAGTTAGATTAGTACCTGGATATGCTAACCACTAAACAACAGAGGGGGGGGCCATAGTAAAACCACAAACTGATCTGAATCACATAGTACAGTTATCTGTTTTCCATCCATTCATGTGTTTAATACAGGATGAAGTCACATTTCAGCTGTGATGTATAGAGAGATTAAGGCACCACGCTGAATCACTCAACATTCCCTCAAAATTATCACAGCATGTGAGAAAATATGAAGTATTCTAATCGTAGCACTCACTCCAATAAATATAACATAAATACATTCCATAGGTATGTAAGTACCATTGACATATTTAAACATCATATATAAATGTACAAGACATATGTTAGTGTTTAGAATTCAGGTCTAGAAGTATATAATGCACTGGTACATGTACATGCATTCATTCAGAAAACCATTTAGTTTGTTTGATCGGGGTGTAACTCAAGGATATCTCACTTATATGAAGATGGAGCATCTTTTTGTAACTATGCTCTACTGAAAAATGCTAATTGGGGTTTGATATTGTTTGCTCTGTTTGATAAAAGTTTAACCAGTGCTTAATGGGGGGGAAGGGGGGCCCCTGATGCCAAGGGAAGACACAACACATCGACATGATAACCAGATCGGCTTTGTCTCGCCCTTTAACTCTGTGTCAGCCATGGTAACAGGAAACACCGTCCAAGCGGTAACCACCCACAGGTTTAACATACTTAAGGTTATTTCACCCACAAATATAGGACGCCATGCTGATTTGTTTAATTGAACCAATTATTATGATATTTTCAGCGTGCCACATGAACCAGCCAGTGCATGTGCCTAGCCGTTGACTGACACTGGCCAGTTGTGCTGATAACAGATACTCAACAACTGTCAAACACACAGACAGACAAACATAGCAGGGGAGCCAGACCATGGACAGCTGCTTTAAAAATTAAGAAAAAAATCTGTCTGTGTTGGTGATATACAACTAAGGGTTGTAGATCTTTAAAGATTAGATATCTACATGAAAGTTTACATATTAATGATAAGCAAAGATGTCTGACATTAGACAAAATATATCGTGCAATGAGAAAAAATGTGCAATATATTGTCCTGGATTTATGGTGCCCATTGGCTCTGGGAGAACAGCTGCACCCAGAACTTCTCTCAAATTGAATGAACGCAACAATTAATAACAGACTTGCCTACCCTTGAAGAAATTTATGTGTACTTTAAGAAAATTATTTTCAAGGCGTATTTTCTTACCATTATGTGTATTTTTGTTTTACCTGATAGAATTGCATTTTAATTTCAGTGTGTATTTTTATGTCATGTTGGTGTATTCATTATGAACTTTGCATACAAAAAAAAAAGTTGTTGTCACGCGCTTTTATTGCATCTTGTTATTGTCAAGCCTTGTCTTCCTTCAGTGATGTCAAGCGGATTTCCTTCACATATTGGGCTGGCAAGCAATAATTAGAAGCAAAACAAACATCTGTACATACATGTACATGCGACTACAGTGTTCAGATGTCTACAGTTATGAGTAAAAGTACGGCTTGGCATATGTGTATCCTGACAGTTAAACTGACAGACATATGGATAGGAAAGGAATGACATCTGGATCATTTATACAATTTGACAGTCTGTACACAGTCATAGTCTACTATTTCATAACCCTCGTTAACCGCAGATAAATTAATTAGCAAGAGTTGATAAATTAAGGTCTGGTATTGTAATTATCCAAGACTGATAAGCACTAAAGCATAGTTAGCCATATCTGAATTGGATACATTTACCTACATGAGTTTATGGCTTGATCTTTTCCAGCTGGGACCATTAAGGTCAGTGATTAGAAGAATCTAAGGTTACTTCCCTTTATGACCCTCTCCAGGGTTTAGAGATAGGAAAGGAAGTTATTAATCAGAGACCTGATATGATAATGAGGTACATTGTTTAGAATAACTGACATGTACATGTACTGTAGACCTATATATTTTGGGGCATGACATGTACAATGTATGAACATGGATGTACATGTACAATGATTCTATGAATAAAAAAATTGATAAAAGTTTGTCCCTGTCAGAATCATCCATTGTATTGATCTGTCAAGCTACATGTACATTTTTTTCGAGTTTGACAAAGTTCAATAAAACATACATATGGATGCATGGTGATTCAACATTTTCGTTTATTTCATGGTTTTAAAATATGCTCAGCCACACAGGGATCTGGGCTCATCAAATGTCATGATCTCGATTGTCTGATACAGGGGCCTGACATAATCAAGTTTCAAGGAGAAGATTTGTGTGTGGTGATTCTTAACCAACCAATGGACACTACTACATATAGTTGATTTTAATTGTGTCATTAAACTCATTTCACAGTCTATATGTTACAGGGATAAAGTTGATTTGTTTTCTAATAATGAATACACTAGAAAAAATAAATCGATCAGAAACTATGTCAAAGAATTGCACCAAATAACTTAATCTCTGACTGAATATGTTTCATGCCCTAGTTATATAAGTGCTCCATTTTGAAAAGTTAGTCTGCACTGTATATAGCATTGATGTAGTGTGTAATTAGATAAAAGGCCCGCTCAATATGTATGAAATAAATAAAATAAAAATTAACTATTTTTGTGGTCATTATTACAATTCCAAAACATGACAGGTTTTCAAATAATTGGTCAAAGAACTGAATCTGATCAAAACCAACTATGAACACATATTGCCGACAGATATAGAACTGTTGTGTGTAGATCTGACAAAAATATAAAGTAAACATCATCAAATTGTCTAGATTAGAATGACCAATCACAGCGCTGCTCCCTGAAACTTGGTAATGGTTTTTTTTCAAATGCGTGTATGTTTTTTGTATTTCTTTTTAAGTGGTATTTAGAAGCTGGGATGATAACATAATAACAAAACTTTAAGGATTTTCAACTTCTGGATTTATTGATATGCAACGTTGTAGTGCAGATACTATTATGTAGCAGTGTTTTTAAACTTATTGAAAATGGTCCCTATATGATATCGAAAGACAACAGGGGAAGAAGATGGCTTTAGGATTATGCAATCATCTTATTGTGACAAAGTTGTAAAGTAACAGAGTCACTTATGTTTTAATTAGAAACCATTCCAAATTATTTTTGCTGTTCTTAGATGAGTTGGAGTAAATCAGTGAACAAATTTTAAAAAGCCACAGGGTGAGGCCCCATAATGATCTACATTGTAGATACTCCAAGAAAATATGTTTCTACACACAGTAGAAAAGACCTCAAGCTTTGAGTCCTCTACATGTACATGTATTATATATATGTAAAATGACACCAGTGACCATGTACTGACCACTGGTTATTTATTTCACAAGCCATCTGTTAGGGGACAGGGCTACTGTGATAGTTTTCCTGTTTCCATGGCAATGTCCCAGCAAAGTCATAAATTAAGCCAGTCCCATTAACCAGGGCAAATAGGAACATTAGATACAGGGGTAGCCAGGCATATCACAAAAGTACAAGACAAGTCCCATGTGTGAAGGTGCTGATAAAATTCTGCTTTCCAATCTAGACATTTGGTGAAGTATAAAATGATGACATTTTAATCAAATTTAATGGGCTGAATGAACAAGTGCATATTATCACATGTAAATATAGCTGCAATATGGCACAAATAACATACAGTCAGGGGTGGAAATATATAAAATATTTTGTCAGACATTTTTCCAATTTTGACCTGCAAGCCATGTTAAATTCTGGGGATTTTTAGAGGACAATCTTAATTTTGACCAGACATGTCCTGCAAATGTATGGTTATTTCCACCCCTGTACATGTATAGATTTTTTTAGTTTAGAGAAATAAAATAAAGCTTGCCTGCACCATTATTAGTAGTGTGGAGTTATAAATTAAAAAGTTTTAAACATATTAATTTGGAAAGTAAATTCATGTAATGATATACAGGTGTACATTTACAAATGTAAATAGAAAGGTTGGTTGTGCATACTAGACTTTTCATTGAAAAATCCGTTATCCAAATAAACGGCTTCCATCAGAAGTTATATCACGGTATTGAAAGGTTGCTGAAGTCTTATAAATAAAAAAAATTCTAATGTAATTTAATTTTTCTTAATTTAACACCCCAGTCTCCTGGGTACTGCGGTCATGACTTCCTATAATTTTAAACAGTTCTGCATACCTCATATAAATTAGAGCAGCCTGTAATACTAAACATAGCTTTGCCTTTCAGTGTTGACAAAGTAGATTTTTGATTTATTAGAGCATTAGTGGAGTTCAGATCTGTGGATTTTCACTGGTGTATATTTTAAGCAAACTCAGATCTGAGCGAATTTTAATTTATTCAATTATGCTAGAATTACAAGTTATATGGAGGATTACAGTTCTGTTCAGCTGAATGTTCCCCAGGGTAGACTCCTAGACACAGGGGAAAAAGGATAATACCAGTGTAACTTAAGACACAGATTCAGTTCATCAATCCTAATCATGCAGTTTTCAGTCGAATTGTTTCACCTAATGTTGCATTTGAAAGGACACCCTTGTCCACAAAATTTTCCCCAACTGCATAAAGCAGTATTTGGAGGACAGTAAAATTATGGGCATTCTATAAGCTTATAAAATATGTTCTTCAAAAAACTAAATTTACAGTTAACTAGTATTACAAAAATTTCTTTTCTTTTTTTTTTTCTCCCTCAGAATCACAAGAGCCCTCTGTTTGATTGGGGTTTCAAGCCATACAGTTAATAGTTTTTGAAGTTTCTTCACTCAGTGAATAGGTTCTTTGATACTCATAGTTATATGATGTATGGCAGTGTGCAATCACCAAACAGATCAGCTTCATGTTGCCTATTAGCTCTGTGAGCACCAGGGCAACATGATGATGCCTTCAAACATACATGAAACCATGGAGTGTAGGACTTGAGCCCAGGAAGACTTTAGCCCAATAGGACATGAGTGCATTGTTATTTGCCCAAAAGGACATGAGCCCAGAGCCCTTATTTCAAATATGGACTAAGCCCAGAATGATAAATAAAAGTACAATATTATTTCTAAACTATATCAAATAAATGTATGAATATTCCTTATGAATGTAGCACAAATTGAACACTATTTTTCATCATTATATATAAATATGTCAAAATATCTCTCTAAGGAGATTAGATTAGGTAAACTGAAATTATGAGCTTTCCTGTCTACCTATAACAGTATTTTAACATTTGTAAGTGTATACATCTTTTAAGTGCTGAAAAATATCATAAAGATAGTACTTTTATTTACCATTCTTTCCTAAATTATCTAAAGTTTTAATACAAACTAATCCTCCTGGGCTTTGAAATAAAGGGTCTGGGTTCAGCATGGGCTAATAACAATGGGCTTATGTCCTATTGGGCTTATGTCCCCCTGGGCTCAAGTCCGCATCCCCGAACCATGATAAAAAATAGTCACTGACAGGATACAAACAGCAAAACATGATACAAAAAGATATATTTTGTGCTTTTATAAAAGCAACAGTAAGTCTGGTATGCAAAGTGCTAGCTGTCCTCAACCACATCTGTGGTGATAATCCTTCAATAGAAGGGGAAAATGTCACAAGTTAAGTAAATACCGGCTAAACGCACATGTATTTATGCCTGGAGCACATAATTATAAGATAAACTATCATACTTACATTATAGTTCTTGGCGAGCACTTGTATAACCCGGTTTATGTTGTTGATGTGATGGACACGTAGCTTTCCCTTTTCTCGTTTCTGAAATTCACAAAATTACAATTTTCACCACAATATAAATCAACTGAAATAAGTAACAGTTTCCTCAGGTCGAATTCATCCACAACAAGAATTACGTGTGCATTCCTTGGCTCAGTGATTCAGAAATTCAGGACTTGATCTAGGTGTACTCTACTGAAGGCTCGTAATTAGAGTGGGGGTAACAAATAGAATTTAAAGACACACAGGAGGTTTGATGACAATATAGTCCCAAGAAACACACACAAAAGTCCTCTAACTGTAGCTACCCTTACAAGTGAGACAGATTTCTCAGCTGATGATGGAAATTTTCAAAGTCCTAATGATTCCACGGTAACAGAAGTTGCATGTTAGGGAGAGGAAACCTACTGCCTGGGTAGGTGCAGAGCTGGGCAGGCTGCCTGGGTGGAAAACACTCAACACGCTTGATGATGTTGCGACAGAATTAACCTAAAGCATACAGTTACAATATGGATATAGTTGGTAAGTAAAAAAACTGACTGCATGTACACTCTGAAATATACCTACATGTGCTCTGTACCTATTATGACTGAGGTAGAACAAAAATTAACAACTGAGGCTAAAGAGAGGGGGTGTCAGAAACTGTCATAAATGTACCTCCAAGTTCAATAAATTTAACTAATTAATGATATGCTACATGTACATATATGTTATTCAGATATAAATGTAGGCAGGTACATATGGAGTCAAAGATTTAAACAAGTGCCAACTTCCTTTAAATAATAATATCATGTTTAACGTTAGTTTTTTTTTGTTTTTTTTTTAGAATTTGAAAAAATTCCTCCACATTTAAATTTAGAAACTTTGAGTTTGAGTTGCTTGTTACGCATGTTTAGTATGTTCTACATGTATGTAATCAGGTACATGAATATAAATTAAAATTCAATGCTGAAATAGCACAACTCTTAAAATGTATGTGACATAAATAAAATTAATTGATGGACAGCTACATCAAGATCACATAAATGAACCTAATGCAAAAAGTTGATGTCAAAGGCAATTGGGGAAAGCAGACATTCCAGTAATGTCTAAATGCAAAGAATTAGCGTTGATTACATCTTACAAGTACAGCAACGAATATTCCCAGCTTAACTGATGAAATAAATTAATTAAATTGAGTAAGAACATGTCTGCAGACCTCATATTTTAAATTAACACTTCCTTCTTCATACCAGAAAGAAGATAAAATAAAAAAGGTACAGATGACTTGTCACATTAGTGGATAATAGTGAAGATTACTCTACAAGTTTTACAAAGAGGAATTCATGTTTTCTGGAATTTCTTCTTATTGAATCTACAGAGTATGACTTTTGACCAATGTACAGTTCACCCTACCGGCCCTATTATATATATTATCACAATTGTTGGTTTGTTTGAGTGTGGTTTTACACGATACCTAAATGTGTCGGCCACCCATATCACTGACAACAATTATGACAATACACCCGGTGCAAGACGCTATTAGGAGTCAATATAGTATGTGGTGCAATAAAATGTGTGCAAGTTGACAGCTTGAATCACCAAAGAATTGTCCCTATGTTGCCCCTTATCCATAACAGCCCCTGGGCAACAAGATGCTCTCTAAACCACCCATGAACAACATATGGAACAATGCAAATTTGTCTTTCTCTTTATTTATAATTCTTAGAAATAAATCATAATAGGTCAGGGAAACTGTATTTATAAAATATACATCGGTGTGATGAATTTTTAGAAATATAAGCTTAAAAATATACAAATATAATGTCAAACTGGTCAGAATGCCTGCAGCTTGATTGTTTTTTTGTTTGTTTTGGTTTCTTCTTTGTGAGCTCGGACAGTTCAATTATCTAGCTGTTAGGGCTTAGCTGTAACATCCGACCCAGTGTTGATGTTTTGTAACAGGCGCTATGTAATTGGAAAGAAACTGGGTCAAGGGTGAAAATAGGTGGAGGGTGATGCAGACCATATGTCTGCCTTGGAATTGGAAACTTAATCTTCCTTAAGACTGGTGATCCACTAGATAAACATTATTTTTATTCTTTCAATTTTTGTCTCCGATTTCAAGGCACTACAATTAACAGTAGCATCTGCTAGCCTTCAAGTACAGTTAGATAAGACATGTAGTGAACAGTAAATTGTCATTAGTGATAGCCCTTTTTTTAACAGAAAGCCCTCTCCCCACCCCCACCCCCATCTACATCATAAAACAGTAAGATTGACAATATCACCTGAAACCACCATAGACAGCACTGGCAAAAAACAAAGACCACATAGGACTCATATATTGTTTTGTTTGACTGATTGGGGTTTAACGTCATACTCAAGGGTATTTCACTTATATGACGACGTGCCAGCCAATGGCAACAAAGACAGGACGCAATACAGACGCCACAAACAGATCGGCTTCCTTTTTCCCTTTAGCTCGGAGAGCACCAGGGCAACATGAAGCTCCCTCCAACGGCCCTCGGGCAGGACTCATACAGGATGTTAAACAGAGACACGACAAATAGATAGGCTTCATGTTGCTCTGACAGCACTAATTCAGGCAACAGGAAGCTCCATCAACAGGAAGCTCCCGCCCAGCCCTGTGCCTGATTATTCTAAAACTTACCAGTTTGAGTCCACTCAGAACCTCTAGAAGAGCCAGCAGTGAGGTGCCGTCCTTCAGATCAAGGAATAAATCGTGAACATGATTCTGACGTGCCTGTCAAAACAATAATGTCATAACATAGACAGTGGTTAAAATAAAACAATAGCGTTATATAATCAACTAGAGCTGCAGTAAGCACATGTAGCTAACATTTACCTCACACATGTATATACTATGATAATAAACCCAATTAGCTAGCCTATGTATCGTAGAAACATAGGGTAGAAATAGCAAAATGCTCTACTTCAGTACCTGACTGAAATGTATACCCAGTTTGAATACAAAATATATAATGGTTCTCAAGACAGACTTGAAAAACCAAAGTATGGTGAATCTCAACCTTTGACCAAGAAAATTGTAATATGCAAATTATATATGTGCTGTAAAAAAGGTTCAAATGACAAATGGCACTTCTTCATTACCTGATTAATGTGAACATATACACCCAGTTTGATATTCAATAAATTCAATGGTTCTAAATGTGTGATGGACGGACAAAGAAATGGAGCGCTGAGTAATTAGTGTAAACAGTAATCAATCAATCATATAATGTACAAATTTATATTCTTGAATGTGTGCTGCTGAAACAAGTATAGCACAAAGTTGTTGGATCATATAGCAATAATACCCTATACATTTAATAAACGGAGAGTAGGAAAGCATGTCTAGCAGAAGGACATAGACCTTGGAAAGATTGGCAATACTGACTGAGCTACAGCACCTCTGGCACAACAACAAACCAATTTTATGTATGCCCTAGAGTTCTAGACAGATTATCCACCTCTTCACAAAACATGACACGCTATCAATGTATACCAGGGAATCATAGAAATCCAAATATTGAGGTTTTTTTATAGAAAAAAATTCAGTTTTTTTAGTGTCATATTGTATTTTTGAAAACATTCAATGTCCAACTATTTATTTTTATCATACTTAAACATTGTTAATGTAGTCTGAATTGAGTTTTTTTTTAAATGTGGGTGAGTTAAAATTTCCCATTTAGGGTAGTTAAACTGGACTTTTATGAACCCCTGTGAAACTAAGATATGCATCTCAAAACATGCAAATAAAACAATATACTTGTTTAAATGATTAAAACAAGTGTGTCAATTATTTAGCTGATAAACAAATTGGATAAAATATGCAAATACTGGCAGACAATCATCAATGTTGTTACAAACAAAAACTGCCTATAGTAAATATTTATTGTTTGCTATTTAATTGAGGTTTTTATAGGATGGCAGATCGTCCACTTCCTACTATGAATAACTTAAATATGGTGTAAAACTAAGAAGATTATTTGTTTGTTTGTTTGATGATTGGTGTTTGACATCGTACTCAAGGGTATTTCACTTATATGCAACAGACTGTCCACTTCACACTGCATCTAGCCTTATTACGGTGGAAAACAGAGAGGAAACCTCATAAAAACCACCCCCGCGATTGCCAGAGCCACAACATGTGACTCGCTCATATACCTGATGGTCAACAGGCAGACTCGATCCGGTGAAGGGTACATCGAAGCGGGTTCAGTTTAGGAAGCGCACACAGTACCACTAAGCCACAGCCGCGGGCTAAAACTAAGAAGAAACTGAATATCTTTGGAGATGTTACATGTACTTTACTTGACTATGTTAAACTCCTCAGGGATAGTCATAATAATATCAATAAGAAACCCTCATTAAAAATTAACCCTGTGATTGCCAAAGTCCCCTTGCAGGACTCTCTTTAATATATAGACATGGGATGTTGGGGAGAATGGACCGAATGGGGTCTTTCCATTCAGGAGGGCTGATTTATGGGTTTCCTAGTTGCAATGTTCAACTAAATTGCATTTTGCTACTGATTTTAACAAATTTTGCGAATCTGATTATCAATGAAGTTTGTATTATCAAGCAATAATGCCAAAGTTGTCAAAAACGCACATTTTCGTATTTAAAAAATTGGCAAAGCAGTGGCAAATGTGAAGGTTAGGTTATCTCACAGCATTTAAGAGGACCAATTTTAAAATTATGTTTGAAAAGATTACAGCACATTTATATGCCTTTAAAAGTCCAACTAGGGGCTACAACCTGTGACCAATATATTAAAGGAGGATGAGTGGTCCGACTCACCAACCAATGCAGCCCTTTTGTGTTCATTCAATCAGGGTTTAATCCTGGTAATGCAGGTTATTTCACTTATATAATGGTGTGCCAGCCCAATGTGCAGGAAACAGGAAGCAATTAGTACATAAAAGACATATACAAGTCTAATGCAATTAAAGTTGGGCATGATGCACTGGATTCATATGTTTACTGAAGTTTGTTTGTCTGATTGGGGTTTAACATCATACTCAAGGGTATTATTTGATGATGTGCAAGCTCAATAGGTGAAAGAAACCACCCTTGACACCACTGGCACACACAAAGACAGGACTGGACAAATACAGGACGACAACAACAGGAGGCGATACAGACACCACAAACAGATCGGCTTCCTGTTCCCTGGCTTAAGCTCTGAGAGCACCAGGGCAACATGAAACCGCCTGCTGCTTACTCAAGAGTATTTCACTTATTTGACCACACAGCATGCTGGACACAGGTAACTAGAAACCGTGATTGGCATAGAGTGGATTAAATATAAAGAGCATCAGGCTGATGGCCCCAGGACAGCAGAAAACTCCTGGAGTCCGCCTAATAAAGAGGGTTCTTAATTGGCCGCTATGCCCTAGAATAATACATGTATGTACACATGTACATGCTATCCAGTATACATAAATCTACATGTACTGTAGTATATAGTATCAAATTTGGATTTCCAGAGATAAAACTGTTCAAATGTTTATTTTTTTTTTTCAAAGGCTGAACTTTATTTTGAAGAATTGAAACATGAAAACCATAATGTCTAAGAAGATTAAAGGCCACTTCCCGTCATTAAATAACTTCGTTATTTACAACATTCTTTGGCTTGATAATTGTTGATGCAGAATGTAGTGATGGTGAAAAATAGAAAGAAAACCGGAAATGGGGGCACATTTTCTAGCAGACCGCCAGTAACAACTCACCTAACACCTACGCTTCTCATTATATACTCTCTAAAGTAATCAACTCCACATACTGTTTAAACTAAATCATCACCCAGCTTGACAAGATAAATTCTGGCCCATCTTTTAACGGCTAATTTCACTAGAGAGAGATAGTGAGATAAAGGCTTGTGATGTCTAGAAATTACCATGATCTAGTACATGTTTTACAGTTCATTGCTTATTTTATATAGCTGGGGATCGTTGAGGGAGTGATCTATTAGAAACCCACAGATCTGTTTATTCTATAGGACAAGTAAAAATAATATTTAAATAGCATTAAATTATCAGGAACCTACAGTTGTCCAGCGTTTTAAAAAGACTCAGGACTTAAAATGGCATGATTGATTGATTCGTTTGGACAGTGATTGATTGATTGATCAGTTGATTAGGTGATTGACTGATTATTACATTCATTGATTGATTGGTTAGGCGATTGGTTGGTTGGTTGGCTTAATGTGTTTGTTTGGTGTTCAACATTGTACTCAAGGGTATTTCACTTATTTAACGTCAGGTTGTCCATTTAATCACTGTTCCTTGCTTTATTATGAAAACTGAGAGAAACCTTGTAAAAGCCACCCCTGGGATTGCCAGAGCTGCATAGTGTGTTTCACTTATACACCTGAGGTTGGATAAATAACTGATTGACTGATTGCAATAGTTGGTTGGTTGATTCGTTGAATGATCGAACAAGTGATTCTTTAACGCATCTGTAAGGCAATTATAATGTTCACCAACAATATAAAGTCACTTTTAATCAAAAAATCAATATGAAGTGTTTTATTCTATAAAAATTTTATTTTTCTTCATTATTTAGTACACCTAAAGACAGCCCACTTATCTAAAAGCATTCTTCTCTTGGCTCTGTTTGTACAATTGCCTGAGCCACACTGGCACATCATGCGACTCTCGCATATCCACAGAGATGGATTTGATCCTGTGGATGGTACATCAGAATTTAAATGGGAACCACATTCTAATGAATATTGGACACCAAGTACATGAGCTAAGTTTGCTTCAAATTTTTGTTCAAATTCATACAAGGCAACTCCAGCTATCAAGTCTTCACTAGGTTCTTACCTAATAATTACTTTCACAATAATTTTTAAGAAATGAAGAATAATTGACAGTACAACTTCAACCAGGCATATAATTGTTTCATTGATTTGGGTTAAGTGCCGTATTTAATGCTGTGCGATGACATGCAAGCCCAATATATGAAGGAAACCCCCCTCAACAACACTGACAACAGCCAAAGACAAGACAGGCCAAAAACAGGACACAATACAACATTACTAACATAATGGTTTCATTTTGTCCCTAAGCACCCAGAGCACCAGGGCAACAGAAAGCTCCATCTCAAGCCTCCACCAGAAAGTCATGGCTAACATGTACATGGTCATTGGCACCCTGGAAAATCATGCGACCATGTGACCCATGGTTGCGTAAAATCTTATTTTTTTAAAATTAAAAACAAAAAACTAAGAAGTTTTTTAAAAATCCACTTCAATATCGATGTCAAACCAAAAAAAAGTTGAATTTATCGCACACAAGTTTAACCCCAAATTCATCCATAAAATTGTTATTTTCGAAGCTATTAAAAAACTTGGAAATTGTTTCTTAGCGGCAGAAGATGGATTTTTCAGTTAGAAAGCATTAACATTTGTCAGAAAACATAAATTTGTAACATTAAATGGTTTAATATTGTCACAACAAGCTAAAAAGTTTATATTTGTCATGGAGGAAATTTGAGGGGATTTAGGGTATACAACATGATGTTAAAGATTTTTTCAAACCATATTTGCCATATGAAGAATCTAGTGAGATATTTTAACCTAAAAATTGGTTGATGCAAGAAATTTTAAATTTTTTCCAGGGGTGATCATTGGAGAATCCTAATAAAACATGGAGATAGGGAATTATGATCTGCATGTTTTAATATCAGAAAAAAATACTATATTTAAGATACACAAGCTTAACACAAAATTGTCTTCCTCGAAGACCACCTGTGTTCTTGGCGTCATTCAATATAAGAAGGAATTTTGCCTTGAAGGAAATGCACCAGAATACAATTGGACTCCTGTGGATCTGACAACAGCTTGTTAACATGTAAAATGTACTTATGCATAAGGGCTAGACATGTGTGTTACAGACTCAATGTACATCTGTAACATTTCTCAGCAAGTAAACTACAATGTATGTAAATGTCTAGATATATAAATACATATCGGTTGATTGATTGATTGATTGATTGATTGATTGATTGATTGATTGATTGATTGATTGATTGATTGATTGGTGTTTTCCAACAATAATTGACAACAGCAAAACAATTAACTGTGAAAGCATGTTGATAAAGTTGAAATGTTAATCTTTTTCCAGTGCTTAGTAATGACAGCATTACTACTCTTCAAACAAACTGCCCTTAGCAAGAAGATTGATTGATTGATTTGATCTTTTCACTGTTTAATTGGTGTTTTACACTGTGCTTTAGGGAATTTCCCTTAGGACATGGCTGTGTACATTGTACATGTATTCCAATAACAATTAATACTACATGTAGCACAACAATACATTGTGAAAGATTTTTGATAAAATTTAAAACTTAATCTTCCTCAATTGGCGAGTGCTCAATTAATAGAGCATTGCTACTGTCCAAACAAACTGCCCTTAAAGTAACCAGAGGATTGATTGATTGATTTCCCTGGTTGATTGGGGTTTTACTAACAACACCATGCTCAAGATATTTCATGTAAACTTAGAGGAAGACTGCTCTAAGCCAAAGATCATCATCTGTTGAAAAGAAAATCAGGATGCTCAAAGAATTTCACCAAGGATTCAATTTTTTATTTGAAATTCCCTTTGAAGGACGATGAATGTATATGTGTTTTGCTGGTTCTCTCATACAGAATAAGACAAATTTTAAGCACTACAATAGTGTTTAGTATTCAGAAAATGTCCATCTACCTACCAAGCCTCAGATATAAGCAAAATCATCTGTGATGTGTAGCACCCACATTCAAATCAGTTTTAGGTCAGAAATTGCTTTCTTAATACTACCCGTGGCACAAGCATACATTATGGTTGTAAAGTACTTAATATACATTTACCCTAGCTAAACAACAAATAAACAAAAAACTCACAGGACAAATAGAGGACACTAACAGGACAATACAAAGACATCACAAACATATCAGCGTCCTGTTACTCTTAAGCTCACAATGCACCAGGGCAACGGAAGCTCCCTCTAACCACATGAGAGCTGCCAGTTGGCTGGGATCTTCCTGCTAAGGAGTTAATTGGGAACATCCATTTGATTGTCTTATCTCTGTTAATTGTCAAGGATGCCGAGCTTGATTTTCCTCAGAAGTTTGACTGGAATGCTGTCTTTTTAATGAGATAATGTTAAATGGAAAGATAACTGTACCTAAACTTATTATTTTTATTGCATATCTTCAAAGACATCCATCTGTATTACACTCGCAATCAAATAAGCATACCCATTAACTAGTTAAGTGAAAAAGCAGAACTGACGTCTTTGTTTGAAAACATGGTACATGTAGTTATATCATCTAGTCGTGGCTGTCTCCTATTGCCTGCACTGGTGGAGGCTTTCATATAAAGCCAAAAGTGAGTGTTACATCCCCAAGAGAGACAACAACAAG
>JARFOD010073047.1:0-21537 GCA_031763545.1 Mopalia muscosa
CAGACAACTGGCGTTTCACATTACGCAGAATAAACTTACAACTCCAAGAAAAGATACACATGAATACATCGTGTTTCTCTTACTGGAGTTGTAAGTTTACGCTACTTCGTGAAACTCTTCAGTGGAAATCACACTTCACATAAGTCGAGTTAATATCAGTTACGTAACAAACAACTAACGATCTCATAATAGCTGAGGTATTAAAGTTTATTGAAAACGACTTTTTTACGTTTTATTTCGATTTTATATTTTCGGCAGCACCGTGGAGATTGGTGGGGTTGGGGGTGTAAGGAGTAGACGAGGTTCGGAGGGGGTGGGGGGCAAAGAGAAATTGCACAAGTATTGCAAAGAGACGCCAATACAAACTGAAACAGCTATTTTCTACTGTTAATACCCAGGGGCCAGTTGCTCAAAAAGACGCTAACACCGGATTCAATTGCTTATACCACGTTAAACATGGACCTTCAACATGGCGTGACGTCATCTAGTAGCGGTTTAAATTTAATAGCTCTTCGAGCAACCGGCCCCAGATAAAATGAAGATTGCGTCAGATTTAAAGCAATACAGGCCTGTAAGTAGTAATCGTTATAACCAGAAAAGTGTCAAAATACTAAACAAAATGAGAGCGTTGGGAGACGGAATTCTCCAGACTGTCGACCTCAATCAGACAGGATGACAAGTGTGCTTGACGTAAGATTCCATCACGTATGTAACTTAAGGAATCAAGATTCCATCACGTATGTCACTTAAGGAACCAATCAGCGCCACATTCCCTATAGACCACGGGAATCGGTATATTCTCGGTTGGTAAAAAATATTGCCTTGTTCACATTTTCTTGCAAGCTGTTAGATTGAGCCTGTCGCGGTATCCAATTGGTAATTCCGGACTGATAATGGATATTTCGTTCCTGATAGCAGATTCTATTCTGGTCCATCGGTACGAGTGGGTATTGATTTTTGGCGACTGTTATCCTTAGATGCAACGATATCTTACAACACAAATTGGTAAGAAATATCTCAGCAATAAAGGAACAAAAAGCAGTTGGCTCCTATCCAAACCGTTTGTGTCGATGTAAGTTCAATTTCCAATAATTTGTCAACCAAAAAACAAAATATACAGCGATGAGATCTATACATTGATTAAAATATAATATTAGAAAAAAGTTAATCACAGGTTCTGCGTTATATCTTATCGTACGTTTCCAATTCATTTATCTGCTGGTTTAATCCAAATAATTTTTGCCCAAAACTTAAATTCCGTAACATAACCGTATGAATATATGGGCATAAAAAATATTTTGCATCAAATTGTCTGATAACTCTGGCTGGGATGTAAAGCCACCACGACAATGTAATTGCGATATCCACCCATGACGAGCGTTACTTATTTCTAGAATTAATAAAATACAAATAGATGATAATTGATGTGTGTATTATCCAAGATAGGCTTTCCGCAGACTGTCAAATATTCTGTTTGAGACGTTCTGGATTTCTTGACCTGTAAAAGTCCTTGAGAAATTAAAATATTAATGTCGTCACATAATGCCATCAAACTAAACATATGCGATTATTTTTAAATAGTACATAGAAACAATATGGCTTGCTTACATAGTGCCCTGGCAAACTCAGCTCTATAGTGTGATATTATTTATATGATAACATAAAATCGTGAATGTAAAATCGTTAGCGAAATACATCCATCTATGGTTTACAAAATATTTTAAACGGAAGACTGTCCAGTGAGCTAAGTCTTTGATCTTGCGGAGTAACATGAAACTAACAAATTCAATACTTGACAGATATAGGATAATTCAAAGTGTTGACATTCAATAAGTCGTATCAACATGTTAATCATTTAATATAAAGCTTGGCAGTATCAGCGGCAATGACAAAACTTCGCGAAATACACATCTGAAAAATACTTGATTCGATTTGTCAAATTCTAGCTTCTGAAGAACTCTGTAATACTTTTAATTTATTGCCCTGAACTACCACAAATAAACTGTGCTCTTTATTCGTTTTTATGCCAAAATCAGGTTACATCTTGTGGAGTTGTGCTTCCACAATTCCATTGTACATCCTGTTGTCTCCTGGTAATTGATCATAAATATGTCTCTAGCTTTAAGGCAAGACATTAAATCAGGGAAAATTACGGCAAATGATGCCTTGGAATAAGGAATAAAACCATTTCAGCAGATAATGTAAAGGAAGATTAGGGAAATCATATGACTGCTTGGGTTTCTCTAAAGCTTTTTTTAAAATGCCAAAAGAAATATGAGCAAACGACAGAAATTTTTTTCATTTTGAACTTTGTCTTTGCTTTGTTTGTCTTTGTTCCTTAATAATACTCTAAACAAGGACATGAAAACTCGATAAGTTCTCCTCTCCCGCCCTCTTTCCGCCCTTAGGCTTAACGCTGCCTTTTATTAATGTCTACTGTTGCACAGCTGCTTTCAAGCGTTGTATTACAAAGCCAGCAACAGTTTCACATTAAGCAGAGTAAACTTACAACTCCAATAAAAGATACACATGGATAATAGTAATTCAATAATTTCATGTATCCATGTGTATCTCTTATTGGAGTTATAAGTTTACAATACTTTGGCAAACACATCAGAGGGAATCGCGCTCCACATTAGTCGAGTTTATATCAGTAATGTAATAACCCACTAACAATCTCACGATAGTGGAGATATCAAAGTTTATGGAAAACGACTTTTCTACGTTTTATTTCGATTTTACGTTTTCAGCAGCACCGGCATTACTTTAAAGTGGAGAGTGGTGCAAGGGGTTGGGGCGGGGGAGTGGGTATGGATACGATGAGGTTCGGAAGGGGTGGGGGTCAAAGAAAAGTTGCACAATTATTTCAAAGAAACGCCAATACAAACTGAAACAGATGATTACTACTGTTAAAACCCTGGGGCCAATTGCTCTAAAGACGATTTGCCGCGAACACCGGATTCAATTCCTTATACCACGTTATAAATGGACCTTCAACATGGCGTGACGTAATCTAATAGCGATTTAAATTTAATAGCTCTTCGAGCAACCTGCCCCAGATAAAATGAAGATTACGTCAGATTTAAAGCACTAAAGGCCTGTAAGTAGTAACCGCAAAAACCAGAACAGTGTCAAAATACCAATAAAAATGAGAGCGTTGGGAGACGGAATTCTCCAGTCTGTCGACCTCAATCAGACAGGATGACAAGTGTACTTAAGGAATCAAGATTCCATCACGTATGTAACTTAAGGAATCAAGATTCCATCACGTATGTAACTTAAGGAATCAAGATTCCATCACGTATGTAACTTAAAGAATCAAGATTCCATCACGTATGGTACTTAAGGAATCAAGATTCCATCACGTATGTAACTTAAGGAATCAAGATTCCATCACGTATGTAACTAAAGGAATCAAGAATCCATCACGTATGTAACTTAATGAATCAAAATTCCATCATGTATGCAACTTAAGGATTCAAGATTTTACCACGTATGCAACTTAATGAATCAAAATTCCATCACGTATGTAACTTAAGGAATCAAGATTTCATCACGTATGTAACTTATGGAACCAATCAGCGCCAGAATCCCTGAAGACCTCCCTTAATATGATATATTGTCGGTTGGTAAAAAATATTGCCTCGTTCACATGTTCACATTTTCTCGCAGGCTGGTAGATTGAGCTTGTCGTGGTATCCAATTGGCAATTCCTGGCTGACAATGGATATTACATTGCTGGTAGCACATCCTATTCTCGTCTATCGGTACAAGTGGGTATTGATTTTTGGCAAATGACACCCTCAGATACCACGATATATCACAACACAATTTGGTAAGAAATATCAAAGCAATAAAGGTACATGAAGCAGATGGGTCAACGTTAGTTCAATATGCAATAATTTGTTAACCAAAAAACAAAAGATATGATGTTGAGTTGTACATAATTACATTATAATATTTTTTTAAAAGCCAATCATAGGTACTGCGTTATGTCTTATCGTATGTTTGCATGTCATTGTTCTGTCCGTCTAATCCATCTAATGTTTCTCATAAACTTGATACGCGTCCTATTCGTATGAATATTTGCGCCTGAAAATATATTTCGGGCTAAATCGTACAATATTAGCGCTTACTATTATTGTGCTCTACAGCCAACACGATAATGAAATTCCGATATCCACCCACGACAAGCATCAATTATTCAGAGAATTGATAAAATGCAAATAGATGATAATTGATGTTTATATCATTAGAGATACGTTTTCAGCAGACTGTCAAATAATCTGTTTGAGACGTTCTGGATTTCTTGAAATGTCAAAGTCCTTAAGAACTTAAAATATAAATGTCACATAATGCCATCGAACTATATGTGATTATATTTTATATTGTAGAGGGAGACAATTTTGCTTACCTACACAAAGAACTGGCGAACTCGGCTCACTGATGTGATATTTTATATATGAAAACTAATGTCTTGAATGTAAACTCCTTAGCGAAATACATCTTTGTATTTCTTGCTAACAAAATATTATAAACTGGAGTCTTCCCATAAGCTCTTGCTGAGTAACATGGAACTTACAAACGCAATACTTGATAAAAAGTTACCAAAAATATATGAAGACACTGTTTAAAGAAGGCTTAAAAACAAACTTTCGACTCGACAGTTCGTTTGGTGTTTGACGATATCTTTAATTCCAAGAATAGAAAGACAATCACAATGCACGGCCAAACCAAATCAAACAAAGTCTTGTCCTTTATTCATAACGACGTGAAAATATCTGTGACCAGTAACATGAATTAAAACCATAAATGAAAAGTGATGGATTACAGAAAAAATGAATGTAAGAAAAAAATAAATAAATATCACAAATAGAGTAATTAAACAAACACGTCAATCACGAATACGACACAAATAATTCTTACCTAAGTAACTTTATGAAAAAAGAAAATTTAGCTGGAGCCTAATTATGTGAAATAAATGGAGAAAGCAGTGTTAACAGAGACTTAAATTCGTCACAATAATAAACATTGGTAAGTTATTTGCCTTTAATATGCCAAGTATCAAGATTATAGGGAAAATATCTGGTTTTAACTTTTTTTAGGTACAAAATGAAATGCATTTACAATCAATATGGGTAGCTCTGATAAGGATTGAGGTTCTGATGTAAACATTAGCCTGATTAGCATTTCAGTATCAGTGGCAATGACAAAGCTTCGCCAAGTTAAACACCGCTTTTGCAAATCTGTCGCTGGTTCTTCGGAGAGGAATTTGTCTAAAAAATACTTCCATCAATTTGTCAAATTGTAGCTTCTATAAAGCTTTATCATACTTTTAATTTATTGCCCCTAACTTCCACAATAAACTGTGCTCTTAAATAGTTATTGTACAATGACAACATCAGCTTACATCTTGTGGAGTTGTGCTTCCGCACTTCCAGTGTACATCCCGTTGTTTCTAGATAAATGATCATAAATATGTCACTAGCTTAAAGACAAGACATTAAATCAGGGAAAATATCGGAGAATGCTGTCTTGGAATAAGGTATAAAACCATTGAGATAGCTCCATTAGATAATATAAACAAAGATTAGGGAAATTAAATGATTTTATGACAGAGTTTGTCTTAAGCTTTTTTACGATAAAAAATATGAGCAAACGACAAAAACTTCATTGAAAAGCTGGGAGCTGCATCGAAGGATTTATTTTACGACCGGATGGAAGGCAATGTTTTGGGATTTATTCGTTTCCTTATAAAAATGAGGGCTGTAGTGTTTATGGCGTTGATAAAATGGCAACAAGAAAAAAAAAAGGAAGGTTAGACTTCGTTTAAGGCTATGCCAGCCCTAGTGTTTCATGGAAGAAAAAATTGTTCCATCAGAATTCTTGATGTTTACGCTTAATCGCTATTATTCAATTCCAACTTTAAAAACAAACTTTAAACTAGTATGACTCGTATGCAAAAAATTTTGAATCGAACCATCCTGTTTGAAGCTGTTGCAGCATGCACAGTCATATCTTATTCCGAATTTCTATGCATGTAAACACTGAAAACCCAGAAGTGGAGAAGGTAAACAATGCTCAAGTTAAATAGTCGTTATGACTTCATTTTTCTGATTTTGTTTTCTCCAGACAACAAAAAACGGCAAGAAAAGCGACTGCTGGATTCATTATGAGAATAAAGATCCCCCTGAAGTTTTTATGAAATTTGAAGGCAATGGATTTCTTTGTAAAAATATGCTGTTAAGCTTCTTGTGATTGTGTAAATTGTTTTTTCCAAAACTATTAAAACGAAAGGATTAGTAGACCGACACGTTAACCACTAAATCATTTACCATGAGGAGACGTCGTTGTGACGCAGAGGGGTCGTGCTGAACCAAAAGTCACATGCTTGCGAATTGTCCTGTTTCTCAAGCAGCAGGTGAAATGAAGATTGTGTCAGATTAAAACCACTAAAGTCGTGTGAGTAGTAACCGCTATAACCAGAAAAGTGTCAAAATACCAATCAAAATGAAAGCGTTGGGAGAAGAATTCTCCAGTCTGTCGACCTCAATCAGACAGGATGACAAGTGTGCTTGACGCAAGATTCCATCACGTATGTAACTTAGGGAATCAAGATTCCATCACGTATGTAACTTAAGGAACCAATCCGCCCCAAATTCCCTCAAGAGCGCCCTTAATATGATATATTGTCTGTTCGTAAAAAATATTACCTTATTCACATTTTCTTGAAGTTTGGTAGATTGGAATGGCGCGTATCAAATTGGTAATCCCGGCGGATAATGGTTATTCCGTTCCTGGTGGAATACCTTATCCTCGACAATCGGTATAAGTTGGTATTGATTTTTGCGAAGTGACATCTACAGATGCCTTGATTTCTTACAACACAAATTGCTAAGAAATATGACAGCAATAAAACAACACAGAGTTGTTTCTTATAAACTAAAACCTTTGGTTGTGTGCAATAAAATTGGGGAAAAAATTAAGTAAAAAACATACATAACGTTCAGATCTACATTGCACGTATTATTGTGTGTTTATAAAAATATTTTGTTCAAAATCGATCATATGATTCCCATAAAGACCTGTAACAAATAGGGACCGCCTCGGTTTATACCGGTTCTCTTGATAGTTTGCACCTTTGATCTTTCTCGGATAATATTCCATATTGCCCGTCTTTGTGGCAGTGATTTTGGCTTTTTTTCAGAGTTGTCACATAAAGACAGCACGTTAATGGAATTCCCCTAGCCACCGATGGCAAGCGTCAATAATGTATAGAATTTATAAAATACAAAGAGATGACAATTCTTTGTCTTAATATACCATGCAGGGAATGCTTGCAACAATATTCTGTTTAATATATTCTGGAATTTCTCGAAATGTCAAAAGTTCTTGAGAAATTTTATAAATGTCACATTAAGCTATCCAAATATAGATGGGATATTATATTCTTATGAAACTTTTGCAACAATATTGTCTTTAAGATACTCTGAAATTTCTTGGAATGTTTATATTTTTTTTAGAAATTATTTTATAAATGTCACATTAAGCCATTCAAATATACATGTGATATTATATTTGTATTGTAGACTAAGACATTTTTTTACGAGGTTTCCTCCCGGTTTACTACCGTAATTGAGAACGGTACAGTATGAAGTGGACAATCACATCCGTGGTGATATAAATGAAATAACGTTGAGTACGAAGCTTAACCCTAATCAAAACAAACAAACGAATTAATTGTATCTTTAGTGAGTATACATCTATGTACAGTAGATATGATTATTGTTTTGGTGTGTATAACCTATAATTAGTAATAAAAGACCATATGATTTCAGCCAATTGGTTTGTTATGTACATATACAGGGCAACAGCAATCGACAGACTTAACTGAAGATGGCAAACTAATATTTGATCACTGAAAGAGTGAATCACACAGTTCAATACCATTTTAAACAGCTGAATGCCAATGTTCAACTTATTATTATAGATTTGTGTATACTCAAAATTGCCAATCCATTGATCCGACTACGTTCGTATAACCAGCGATCAGCTTATAGTAGCCCATACTGACTGTACCTTGTACACTGGTTCATATAGCAAAGCTTTTCAGGTAAAGGCCAGCAGTGTTAGGCTTTAGAGTCACACAAAATTCTATTGGTTGATCATGTCATATGGGCTCACAGTCCTCTCGTCTAAACTTAGCTCCTCCATTTTTTAAACCTGTATGCTCCTGTGACCAGATTAACCAATAGAATTTTGTGTGTCTAGAGCCTAACCCTGCTGCCCTTTACCTGAAAAGCTTTGCTGTATGAACCAGCGTATAGGGTACAGTCAGTATGGGCTATTGTAAGCCGATCGCTGGTTATACGAGCGTATGATCCGGCATGTAATGTATCTTGAAAAACGGCATTCTTCTTAAAGGTCATCTGAAGAGACACAGTGTGAAAAGAGATTCCTCCGCAAATCCGAGTCCTAAACTTCCGCCGGATGTTTGGAGGGAGCTCTGGTGCTCCCTCAACTAAAATGGAACAAGAGGCCGATCTTTTTTGTAATGTTTTTGTATCACGTCCTCTAATTGTCCTGTATAAGTCCTGTCAGGTCTTCGTTTCTTGACAGGGGCGTCGGGAAGGTTTCCTCCATATATTAAAGAGGGCTAGTCATTTGAGTGAAATGAGTACGGCGTTAAATCCCATTCAAACAAGCGAAACAAACTTAAATTTCCGACACTGTCTGGAAAGATTTATATAAATTCTGGTAGAAGGTGCACACGTATTTCCAACCAAAGGTTTATCTGAGTAGAAGGCTGTCTAGGACTGCCTATCACTATGTCCCACTCACCTTTCTATACATTTCTATTGGATTTCGTGGAGTGCTATAGGCACTCTAATAACATGTGTAGTATTTTCGTTATTTTGAGATAACACGTTATAGCTTAAACATATTCTAGGTAAAACAAATTTCTGAACTAAATCTGTTTAAACTATCAATAACATGTGTTGTTTTGCTATACGATATACCTTCGTCTTTATATTGCATTTACAGCAGTTACTTGAATATATTATGTACCTTGTTTGGCTGCAAATGACATTACAATATGAATTTTTAACACACTTAAAGCTTTGAATTTTTCAATCAGTACACCGCTTGTGAAAATGTATTAGAACAGTTTGTGTCAAGCAATGAAAAGTAAACATCGCCTGTAATTATTATCACCCTAAACAGAATGTCCCTTTGTATGGCCTGTAACCCAACCCAAATGGTGATTCTTAAAAGGATAGCAGTACCTGAACAAGGACTCGGGGGTCTAGCAAGACCTAGCTGAACCGTAACCCTTTTTACTTAACCGAAATAATTAGCTGCGATGTTTTATACATGTAACGTGAACCGAACATAAAATATGCATAGCTTTAGTCTGCCGGCTATATTGGGAAAAGCTGTACCGTTCTCAGCGACTTTGTGTTATTATAAGTTAATTGCTTTTGGTGTTGACTCCTTCGCTAGACCCCGAACGCAACACTATATATTGGCTCCTGTTTTATGTGTGATATATCCGGTTACATGTAGCGAATAATCAGTTGAGAGTATTCTGTGAACTGTACAATCATCGTTCTTTCAACATGACCCCAGAAGCTAAATGGTATTAAGTTAGGTATAATCAAACGTCACAGGATGAACTAAATCACGATCTATATATGCTGTAATAGAAACGAGCGTGGCATGATGAGCCAAATCACGATCCATATATGGTGTAATAGAGACGAGCAAGATCTGATGAGCTAATTCAGGATCTATATATGCTGAAATTGAAACGAGCGTGACATTAGCTAAATCTCACTCCATATATGCTGTAATAGAAACGAGCGTGGCGTGATGAGCTAAATCACAAGCTTATATGCTGTAACAGAAAAAAGTGTGACATGATGAGCTAAATCACGATCCATATATGCTGTAACAGAAAAAGTGTGACATGATGAGCTAAATCACGATCCATATATGGTGTGATAGAAACGAGCAAGATCTGATCAGCTAATTCACGATCTATATATGCTGTAGTTGAAACGAGTGTGACATTAGCTAAATTTCGATCCATATACGCTGTAATAAAAACGAGCGTGGCGTGATGACCTACATTACGAGCCATATATGGTGTAATAGAAACGGGCGTGACACGATGAGCTAAATCACGATTCATATATGCTGTAATAGAAACGAGCATGATATGATGAGCTAATTCACGATCCATATGTGCTGTAATGTAAACGAGTAAGATGAGCTAAATCTCGATCCATATATGCTGTAATCAAAACCAGCGTGACATGATGATCTAAATCACGACCTATATATGCTGTAATAGAAACGAGTGTGACATTAGCTAAATTTCGATCCATATACATGTATGCTGTAATAGAAACGAGCGTGGCGTGATGAGCTAAATCACAAGCCATATATGCTGTAATAGAAACGAGCATGATATGATGAGCTAATTCACGATCCATGTATGCTGTAATAGAAACGAGTGTGCAATGATGAGCTAAATCACGATCCATATAAACTGTTATAGAAACGAGTGTGGCGTGATGAGCTTATTCACGATCCATATATGCTGTAATAGAAACGGATGTGCCATAATGAGCTAAATCTCGATCCATATTTGCTGTAATAGAAACGAGTGTGCCATTGTGAGGTAAATCACGATCCATATATGCTGTAATAGAAACGAGCATGATATGATGAGCTTATTCACGATCCATATATGCTGTAATAGAAACGAATGTACCATGATGAGCTAAATCCCGATCCATATATGCTGTAATAGAAACGAGCGTGCCATGGTGAGCTAAATCACGATCCATATATGCTCTCATAGAAACGAGCATGATATGATGAGCTTATTCACAATCCATCTATGCTGTAATAAAAACGAATGTGCCATGATGAGCTAAATCTCGATCCATACATGCTGTAATAGAAACGAGTGTGCCATGGTGAGCTAATTCACGATCCATATATGCTGTAATAAAAACGAATGTGCCATGATGAGCTAAATCACGATCCATATATGGTGTAATAGAAATGAGTGTGCCATGGTGAGCTAATTCACGATCCATATATGCTGTAATAGAAACGAGTGTGTCATGATGAGCTAAATCTCGATCCATATATGTGCCATGATTAGCTAAATCACGATCCATATATGCTGTAATAGAAACGAACGTGACATGATGAGCAAAATCTCGATCCATATATGCTGTAATAGAAAGGACCTTGACATGAGCTAAATCACGATCCATATATGCTGTAATAGAAACGAGTGTGCCATGATGAGCTAAATCACGATCCATGTATGCTGTAATAGAAACGAGTGTGTCATGATGAGCTAAATCACGATCCATATATACTGTTATAGAAAAAAGGGTGGCATGATGAGCTAAATCTCGAGCCATATATGCTGCAAAAGAAACAAGACTGTGACATGCCGAATCGAATCAAGATCCATATATGCTGTAATGATTTGATTTGATTTGTGTTTATTTACCAAAATTTCATTTTTTTAAAATGTACTTTTTAAAATCAAATATATCAGATTGGCGGGAATAAAGTCGCAGTGGGCTAAAATAAAAGAGTGTGACATGATGAGCTAAATCACGGGCCATATTTGCTGTAACAGAAACAAGTGTGACATGATGAGCTAAATCACGATCCATATATGCTGTAATAGAAACGAGCATGATATGATGAGCTAATTCACGATCCATATATGCTGTAATAGAAACGAGTGTGCCATGATGAGCTAATTCACGATCCATATATGCTGTAATAGAAACGAGTGTGCCATGATAAGCTAAATCACGATCCATATATGATGTAATAGAAACGAAGATGATATGCTGAGCTAACTCACGATCCAAATATGTTGTAATAGAAACGAGCGTGAGTTAAATCACTATCCATATATGCTGTAATAGACAGGAGCGTGACAGGATAAACTTAATCACGAGCCATATATGCTGTAAAAGAAACGAGAGTGTGACATGCCGAGCCGAATTAAGATCTATATATGCTGTAATGATTTGATTTGATTTGTATATATTCACCAAATTTTAATTTTTTAAAAATGTCTATTTCAAATTCAAACATCAGTTTGGCGGGAAGAAAGTCGCGGTGGGCTAATATAAACGAGTGTGACATGATGAGCTAATCACGATCCATATATACTGCAATAGAAACGAGTGTAACTTCTCAACATCCTGGTAATTTAATAAAACAGAAAAGCCAATCACGTACATCGTTGACATTTTCTGGATGCTTACTGGGCAAACAGGCATTTCTGAACCGTTTAACTAAAAAAACAAGACACGCTAATTAAGTGTCGAATTGGAAAATTGGAAGATCCCATTTAAAAAATGTTATTGCCTCCTTATATTATACATATTCTTTATTCGTTCTCGAGTTGATTATGGTTGCGAGGCATACTATCTTGATCAGAAACCGAAAAGAAAACAATAAATTCTCTACTTTGTCAATACACTGCATTGTGTTTTCGTACTGGTACATCGAGGTCAACACCATTGCATGCTTTACAAGTTTTAAGTGGGGAATTCCCGTTTAGTATATAGGACCGGTTAAATTCGGATTAAAGCCTAGTACGTCATATAATTCCTCTGTGGCTGTTTTATTACAGCCCTTCTCTATTCGGAATGTGATCAGGTGCACATAATTAAAAGCTGTGTTACGGACTAGACTAGTTCAAATTTTGGGCATTATAAACAGGTTTTCAACGAGGCTTCAAATGTTTTCATCAGGGTATTACAGTTGGTTTGGCCTGGGCCCTGGACCACTCCGGGACGAGTTGAATAGAGTCGAAAAAGGTTTTCTAGATTGATCGGTTTTCTAGGAAATATGAATGTATTATTTTCCTTTGATTATTGGGGCATTTTCTCCCTACAAGATAGCTCGTCGGTATATGAATACTGCGTGTTTGTTTGATTGGTGTTTACGCCGTGCTTAAAGGTATTTCAATTATATGACGGCGGTGAAAAAATATTATCTGTAGTTGGGAATCAAATCTTTGATGAAGAATTGACATTTTTTATATATACCCTCCCAAAAAGGAAACGCGACGTCACAAACAAAAATTAAAAACATGAATTCTTCCAAACATTTGCGTGATTGATATATGACAACGTGATCATGTGGTAATGTAAATGTCCGATAATTGAATTCAAGCACCTGATAGTGGCTCACACGTGACTATCGGGTCAGTCTTTGTGTAACGCTGCACGAAGAAGGCGCCGGGAAAAACTTAGAGCAGTTGCACATGCGAATCATGCCTAATCATTAAGAGAGTTTAATAGGTATAAAAAAACACATAGCCGTTAAATGGAATTCATTTGTTAAATTGTTTCTCCAACCTGCTACAATATGCCAAGACTACACGCAGCTATCCGGAACGTCGTCATTGGTCGTCTCCTGGTCGGTGAATCACATAATGCAGTCGCTAGACTTTATCATGTCTACCGGAGCACGATTTCCTGGCTCTTCCAAAGGTACCAGTAATCCGGTTCACCACCTGACGGTCAACGTTTCGTCGACCTAGGGTCACAACAGCAGCCCAAGATTGCTACATTCGGTTACCTCATCTGAGAAACCGGACCAAAACAGCAACAGAAACAGCTTCAAATGTCCGAGGTCTCGGAGAATATCGGCAGAGACGAGTCAGAAACCGTCTCTGTCAAAACGGCTTACGCGCCAGACGACTTTGGCATAGTACTGAGACAACAGCATCCACGCGCAAGGATCCGATGGTGCAACAGATTACGGCACTGGAACCTGCAAATCTGGAGGCGAGTCTGGTTTAGCGATGAATCCATATTCAAGCTACAGAGAACAGATAGTCGTACACGTGTCTACAGACGCCGGAATGAGAGGTTCAGAAGGAACTGCGTCCTTGAGGTCGACACTTTCGGCGGAGGAAGTGTGATGATGTAATATGCCATATCCTGCGCCCGAAAAACTCAACTGGTGCATATCCCTGGCAACCTTAACGCCGCCCGATACAGAGATGAGGCTTTGACACCACACATGCTGACCATATTGGACCTCCGTAGAGAAGTTTTTCAGCACGACAACGCCCGGCCGCACATAGCTCGTGCTACTGTTGACTTTCTAAATGACCAGAACGTAACAGTGTTACCCTGGCCGTCCAAATTGTTTGATGTTTCCATCTATAGTATGATTTCACTGACAAACACTTTAATCGATTAAAACAATCTATATTGACAAGAGGCACAAGTGTACATTAACGCGGGCTGCGACAGCTCAGCAGAGAGAGAGAGAGAGAGAGAGAGAGAGTTCCGTCTCAATCACGTGAGCGATGAGCTTCAACTACGAGTGTCCGTTTGTAGCATATATCGTAACATCTCCCTTTTCAAAGATATCGAAACAGAAAGCTAACTCTTACATTACTTGGGAGAAATCAAAGTCACTTGAATGCTGAATTATTAAAGTATGGAAAGAAACTGAGAGATCAAATATAAATTGCCTGCTTGGCTTAATGTTTAAAATGAAGTCAATTTTGATAAATCAACGTCAGATTAAAACTGGACACAATTTAGCAGGTGGTCTCGATGTTCTTCCACTTCTAGTAATGATCCGATTTTAGTCACGGACTGGTTTAGGAGGAGGAGGTTTTGGTTGTGGAACATCAGGTTCAGGCTGATGGTGTAAGTCTGGCAGATCTTCAAATATAGGTGAAGTTGGTTCTCCTGAGGCACGAAGGTGTGACCTATTTCTTCTCAGTACTGTACCATTGTCTAGCTTTATCAGGTATGATCGAGAGCTAACTTTTCCCAATGCGATTCCTTTACGCCATTCTTTCTCAAACAGAGAAGTCGGTTGTACGCGTATTGAGTCGCCAACTTTTAAGGATTTAAGGTCTCTAGCAGTAGCATTGTAGTAGCGTTTCTGCTTTTCTCTCTTCTTTCTTTTTTCTTTCATCACAGAAGTAGGCAGGACTGGTTCTAACAGAGGGCGCGTGACTGGTAATACGGCTTTAGTGCGTCGATTAAACAGGCGTTGAGATGGAGAACTATGGTGACCTTCTGTTGGAGTATTTCGAATCTCAAGTAGTGCTAGAAAGGGGTCTGTCTTTGATCTGATGGATTTCTTAATAGCACGCTTGGCTATCTTTACCATGGCTTCTGCTTTGCCGTTGGAACGTGGATAACCGGGAGAACTGGTAGTGTGTATAAAACCGTACTGGCTAGCAAAGGTAGCAAAATCCTTGCCATTGAATGGGGGTCCGTTGTCAGATATGATAGTGTCCGGAATCCCATGACGGGCGAGGTGAGCTTTGAGCTTGCGAATGACTTCCTTTGACGTTTTATCTTTTAACTGATCAACTTCGAAGAAGTCACTAAAATAGTCAGTTGTTACTTGGAAATCCTTCGAATCTATCGTAAAGATGTCGGTACCAAGTTTGGACCAAGGGCGATTAGGGATGTCGTGTGGTACAAGAGTCTCTTTTTGTTGTTTGGATTGGTATGTACAGAATGTCTCACATTTCGATATGAAGTCGCCAATTTCAGCGTTCATAGACGGCCAATAGATACATTCTCGGGCACGTCGTCGACGTGTGGGCGCAGTGTAGACGTGTTGATATATCTGGTCGAATTAACTTAGGAATGACATAACGGTGGCCTCTGAAGATAATTCCATTTTTGACTGATAGTTCGTCGCGTATATGGAAATAAGGTAAGGCAGCGCTGGGCACATGTTCTTTCTGTATCGGCCATCCTTTAAGAATAAGTTGCTTTGTGGCTTGGAGACTAGTGTCATTTTGAGAAGCAGTCTGGATTTCTCTCAGACGAGCATTGGATACAGGTAAGTAGTCTGTCATTTTTTCATGCTGAATTCCTTCTTCAACCATTGAAACTTCATCATGGTGAATGACTTCATCTGTGAATGGGAGGTAGGCTCGGGATAAAGTGTCAGCTATATACATTTCAGAGCCTTTTCTGTACACAATATTGATGTCATACGTTTGAAGAGCTAGTAACATACGTTGCAGTCGCTTGGGTGCGGCAACAAGGGGTTTCTTTTGTATCGACTCGAGGGGTTTATGGTCGCTTTGAACTGTTATTGGTCGACCATAAGTATACTGATGGAATTTGGAACAGGCGAAAACAATGGCGAGAAGTTCATTTTCAATCTGCATAGTATCGCTCTGTAGCTGTGAGGGCACGGCTCACATAGGCCACAGGTTGGCCTCTTTGAAGGAGAGTTGCGCCAAGTCCCGTTTCAGAAGAATCACATTGGAGAGTAACTTCTTCGTTGCTATTGAAGTAGCGAAGAACAGGAGTTTGAGTTACAGCAGTTTTTATTTTTGTCTTGACAGTGTTTTAAAAGAAGCAGTAAGCGATCATCGTGATTTTTAATGGCATCCTCCATGTTTTCACCCTCACCGATTCTAAGAATGTCATCGGCGACACGAAAGCTCCGAGGTAAGTTTTGTAGACATTCGTCAAGTCTTCGCTGGAAGATTTCAGGATTTGGGGAAATCCCGAATGGAAGTCCCAACCAACGATATCGCCCAAAAGGCGTGCAAAAAGTAGTGAGATAACTAGATTCAGGGTCGAGAGGCACATGCCAAAATCCATGACGGACATCACATTTGGAAAACACTTTAGCTTTGCAGAGGTCAGGCAATAAGTCTTCTATGACTGGGAGGGGATAATGACTGCGTTTTAAAGCCTTGTTTAAAGGTTTTGAGTCAATGCAAATCCGTAATGATCCATTTGTTTTTTTAGCAATAACAAGACTTGACACCCAATCTGTGGGTGTGTCAACTGAAGCAATGATCTGTTGTTCTTCAAGATTAGCAAGTTCTGTTTTAAGAGTATTTCGGAGAGCTAGAGGTATACGACGAAGAGCTTGTTTACTTGGGGTGACAGTTTTGTCAATCTCTAAGTGCTCTTCACCTTGAAGAAGGCCAACATTATCAGTCAAAATTGTCACTACACTTGGAAAGAATTTCGTCTTTTGACAAAGTCAACAGAAGTGTTTACAAACGTTGACGGCTGAGCACTATTGGATTGAACGATAAGAATGTTCACATATAAAACCTGTATTAGTTCCATTTTCTGGGCCGCACGAATGCCAAGTAGAGGAGGGGTACGCTGTTCGATAACAACAAAATTTACCGTATATTTTCTTTTGTTCTTGGGGTTTATCAGTTTCAACTTAGTTTTCCCTATCGCTTGGGTACTTGTTTTGTTGTACATTGTGAGTTTGACTTGAACCTTGTCAATAACGGCATCCTCTGGGAGGTCTGAGCGAGAAATAACATTACAAGTTGCTCCGGAATCCACCTGGAATTTAAGTTTCTCATTGCCATGAAGAAGAGTGGCGAAAAGTTTATCAGAGATCGAGTTTATGTGTTCTACAGTTAATATGTTTTCAGACGAGATGTGTAGAACTCTGTTTGTCTTTAGTTTTAAAAGGTTGTTGTCGGCTTGTGGAATATTTAGTTTTATTCCTGAAAGAATGGATGTCTTCTTTTCTTGACATGAGTTTGACTTGTGCCGTCGTCGTTTCAGTTGATCGGCAGATGTCTATACATCGATTAAGAGTAAGTCTCGGCTCTTGGAGAAGTTTCTTTCTGATACCATTATCAGAAATACCACAAACAATCCGGTCCCGGATCAGTTCAGTTTGTAATGAGCCAAAATTACAGGTCTGTGATAAAGATCTAAGTCTAGTAGCATAAGTATCAACATTTTCACCATCCAGTTGAGATCGGTTGTTGGATATGTATCTCTCCTATATAACATTGGTTTCCCCAAGACAGTGTGCTTCCAGGAGTGTAAGCATGCGATTCATGTTGCTTTTTTCAGCTTCAGACTGAAAGGGTAATCCATTGTATATATCAAGTGCGTCTGTGCCTATACATGTAATGAATGTAGCTACACGATATTTGTCCTCTTGTTGGTCTAGTCCTGTAACAATTTCATAAGAATCCCACACTTGTTTCCATTTTTTCCAGTTGGTATTTACATTACCTTTAAGTTTAAGATGAGGCGGTAAGGGAACATTACTCCGGATATTGAAGTGTGAAGATTCTGCATAAGCATGCTGTTCAGTATCGTCATCAGACATGATGAGTCGATTTGAGAGAAAATTTCAGTGGCAAAAGAAAATAGAGTGTTCGTATTCTGCTTCCCTAGATTTTTCAGAAGTTTGTAAATATATTGTAGTTAACAGTTAGAAGGTATAGGCGGAACACAGTCTTAAACTTTCTTTTAGTATGAGCCGTATGAGTTTATACCCAAATCACAAAAAATATATTTGGTGACGATGGTCCCTAAAGGCTTCCATAGTTTCAAAATTTCAGCGGCACTTCTGTGTCCTGTATTTTCATGTAAGAATTAATCTAAATGGAGAATAGATCAAAAGAAAGTCGATAATATTGTGCGTTACTAAGACGTGTACACACATCAGTTGTATCAAAGTTTATAAGAATTTGTACCCTTGAAGCGAGCGAACTGTCATGTCTACGGTTGATGTAGTCCAGTGAAGAGGGAAGCGATGTGTAATTTCGTAGACCAGAGCTCAGAGAGATGACGAAAACAATAGAAACGAAGAGTTTATGGGAGTAAATATCTTATATAACATTCTTAGAATCTGTTTGAGTGAGTAAAGTGTCAATGGTCAAGTCCAGCCCAAGAGGAGATCGACGTTTTCAGTGGAGAAGAACTACTGTTGTCGCTGTACACTGGCAGGTCAATGTTGCCGAACGCGTAACATTTGCAAATTTTCCCGTAGAGCAGTGGCGAAAAGATGTCCTTTAAATCCGATCAGGACGAATGTAGGAAGAGTTCGTAGTTTCTGACATCCACTTCTGACAACATGTTTGATGTTTCCATCTATAGTATGATTTCACTGACAAACACTTTAGTCGATTTAAACAATCTATATTGACAAGAGGCACAAGTGTACATTAACGAGGGCTGCGACATCTCAGGAGAGAGAGAGAGAGTTCCGTCTCAATCACGTGACCGTTTGTAGCATATATCGTAACACCGTCAATGCGAAACAAACAACTATTAATTAGTTTAATTCAGCCTAAAATGTCTGGCCCAGGAACGAGGATAAACAAAACAATGACACTCCTTGAAACTTATAAAGGCCTGGCTCACGCCACGACCTGCTAACGCCTTGTAGACGACATTATACATTGTTCCGCTTTCACAAAATATGTAGCCATCAAACACTTAAAATGTTTGTTTTGTTTGAGAGCTAGTGGAAAGTCAACTAAAAGTTTTACTGTTACCTCTTTGAGCTGCAAGTTGACAAACCATTTAAGAACGTTATACGGGACACGTCCACGTAACCGATTTTTCGTTCTGCCCGTTTAGATTTAGCGTAAAGCCCAATTCGCACTAGACGCGACGCGACTGTCGCGCTTCACGAAAATAATGTACAACACTACTTATCATGTAATAAAGTTCATACTGGAGACTACTGTCGCGCGACAGTCGCATGTTCTCTAACGTCACATTGTGACGTTATTCGTTTACATTGTGACGTCATTGCCTGAGCTAGTTTACCAATGTTAAAGCATAGGAATGAAACGTCTCGCGCAGCGCCCAGTGTGAACAAGACCCGAGCGACGAGACGTCGCCTCGCGTCCGGTGTGAATTGGCCGTAACCGACACGCGAACGATCGTTTCGTTCCCGTCAAATTTCGAGGCCTGGATCAGCTCAGTTTCACACCTTACAAATTGTCTGACATACAGTCTCTTAAACTGCAATAAAATGACAGACGGAAGTCTTTTTATCCTAATTTCTAGGCAGAATTTGTTCGGATTGCCATAAAAGACGATAGCGTATACGCCATTTATTACTGTGGTCGTTATATTTTGGAAACATAAGTGATTTCAAGGAGACATCTAGAAGCTGCAGATAAACTCGCGAGTACCAAATTATACATTCCAACTTGATACTTGAGAATTGCAACATGAGACTATATATGCATATGAATTCTCAACTATCTCAGGACTAGAGAAATTCAGGAACTTTTACTTTCGTCAAGTTTCAGTAAGTATTGTGGGTTCCAATCAAGGAGAAAATGTCCAATATCTCTATTTATGTATTAGTTCATCAGTTTTTATCACAATAGCCTTTAAGATAGGAACAAAATATGTTTCGAATGAGTTACCAGGTAGCCTTTTTTGGTTTATGTTTCATCATTATATCCTACAGACTTCTGTTTCATCATTAATTTATCCTACAGACTATCTCAACAATTATTAAATATAGTTACAGCGTAGAAGAGTGACAGTGACTAGCTGTCATTATAACCCTCGATAAAGTTTTACCTTCCCCTTTTTCTTGTGGCCATTGTATATGCCGTTATGACTCTGATACCTGACATGCATGTATACAATGGCCACAAGAAAATGCGGAAGGTTGGACGTCATTTAGGGCTAACTGTATATTCTGTATAAACCAGTCAGACTGCACCTAAAACTACCATAAAAAAAATACCAACGTTTGTTTTATATTATTCTTACACGGACGGAATTATTTTCCCATTTGGACAGAATGTAGACTGAAATAAACATATGTAGGAAGTTTGAATAAGTTGAAGCAGTTACCATGGAGAAATGCTGAAACAGGTGCTTTGTACAGGGTTGTTGTTGTTCCGGTCTTTTTCTCTCATAACGTTGAGGATAATATTAAATCCTTTACCCCTTAAAAATATTTTACAAAAATAAAATTAAATGCAAGTATTAATTTTTTTTAGTATGCTTATCTTGGAGTTCCATGAAGAAAAAAACTAAAAAAGAAAATCAAATTTATCTTTGCAAGAATCGACATTTCCTAACACCACCGAGAAATCAAATTGTTAGAGTTGTTTCCCCTGTCTAATATTTTGACCAATGACCTATATATAGGTCATTGATTGTGACAGTCAGAACATAGAGATAACACTCCGACGGTTATAATGTCGATTCCATGTGTCAACCATCAAGTAACTATAGGATTCATTCACTCGATGTGGCTGTGACAAACGCAGTGATATTTATTTCTCCCGGGTTTCAAACGTTTTTTTAACACGACACAGTGTAAAATGGACTATACGTCGTCATGTAAGTGAATTACCCTTGAGTACATGTAAAACAAACCTTTAAGATATTGGTTTTTCTTCATGTTTTTGTTTATTAATTTATTTATTTAATTATCTTATCGGCTGAATACCATAACCTACTTCTGGTCTAACCCAAACCGAAGGTCTAACAGTAAATGAACAGTTTTCAATAAGACAAACTTAAAGTGTCAGATGAAGATTCTCTTCAGTATTCTACGTTACTTCCTGTCCACTTCCCAGAGTCACTACTTTTTAAATATAGGATGCTGATATTTTGGGCAACAGTAAATTCCCCCCCCCCCCCCACACACACATACACAGAATACAAGACACTTCCTTAAACCATTTCCCCCCTTGCCACTCCCCCCCCCCCCCTTTCTTCG
>JARFOD010073058.1:0-21536 GCA_031763545.1 Mopalia muscosa
TATATATGTGTGTGAACATCTATTTAACACAGTTAAAATAAAGTTTGATCCCTTTATAGCCCTGTGAGGGAGCCAGCGGGTGGGCCATGGCCCTGCAGAATACTCCCTCGGCTTCCTAGGTCTATCGTAAGAGGCGTGTAAAGAGGTTGCTTTCTGTTGCCCTGGTGTTCGCTGAGCAAAAAGGTAATGGGAAGCAGATTTGTTTGTGATGTTCTCTATTTGTGTCCGTCATCATATAAGTGAAATATCCTTGAGTACGATGTTAAACACCAATCAAACAAACAAACAAACTCTTACTTATCAATTTTTTTTATATTTTCTCAATATTAATGTAGATATCAACCCTTATTGTATAGCTTCTGACTGCTATATTGTTGACATTTACTATTATATGTTTTGACCTGGGTATTATACATTATGACCCAAGGTATTATACGTTTAGGATTATGCGTTTTGGCCGTTAGGGCAATGGAATTACGGTTCATGTTTTGCGTCCACCACCCGCATGGCTCTGTGACAGCTGCACAAAAATTTCATTATTTGCAACAAAAAAATATTATTTCTGGAAAATCCCACCACATTTTTATTTTCACCAAGGACACATCATAAAAACATCTAAAATGTCATAAAATGCCCCTCTCCATTTCAAGGTTGAATTATCTCCGCTGAGAAATGACCGCGATGTATGACATGTACACTTGTACATGCACTGCGACCTTCCACTCTGGTCGACGATAGATGGCGGAAGAGGCCGAGCATTAATGACGGATGACAGACAGTCTATAATCTATGAATAAATGCATGGAATGGCTTAAACTTTTGGTTCATGTCATATTTTTAGCACTATGCAAAATAATGAATAATGAAAAAAAGCCTCGTGTCTTTTCAAAATCCTTCGGACGCAAAACATGAACTTTCATTCTCATGGCCTTTACCTGATCAGCTGCTAATGAGGACTTCATGCCTCTTGGACGTCGTTTGGACTGTAATTAATGGCTCTAATTGAAACTAACTACATACATTTTTGTAATTTATTATTATTTATTACCTTTGTCCTATTACTGGAGCGATTCCTTTGAGGTCTGGGTCTTGTTTAGTGTTATGTGGGAATACACATTCCGATTTTTCTGCAGCCTGAGAACATGACAGGATAACAACAACAACACATACAATCAACCAGGTCACTTTTGTCCGCTTAGTTGTCATGATGTCTTTGCAGTGTAGCACTAGAAATTACAGTTTCAAGCTGTTTCTGACTTCGCACAGATATGTTAACATAAACTGGCAATGTGATATAAATCAACTGGTCATGGAAAAGTTGAAAATAACCAAACTGCTTCCGTGATCAAAGAAGCATGTGACAACAACAGCGTGTAATCCTCAGCATTTGGGAAATCCCACGCACGCCATTGGATGAAAATATCCAGAGTTAATTCCCTTCTTCGTCAAATTTACAGCTGGTGCTAAATCAGCGTGTTATCATTTGTTTTGTATTTTATAGATAACAATAAAATAGAGTTTATACAATTTTGACACGTGTACAATATGGAACGTTTAAACACAAACATTTAAGGATGTTAGTTTGAACGAATCATATTTTCTTTTCCCCCCAAACAGGGTTTTTTGCTTGGTTTTTAAAAGAAGAAAAAAATATGATCCTATTCCTTAATAAATGACGAGACTGAAATTTACTTTGTGTAGAATTAGTACTATCTACTCCAAATACTACCTGTTACTAAATAGTATGTAGGCCTATATGGAAAATCTGTCAATAAACCGATGATTATTATTATTATAAAAGTTGATCATAGAAGTGTTAATCCATTTTTATCCTTCTCATGTCTGCCAGGAACTTGAACAGCATTGTTTTATACACGAACGTAGGACAGCCATCTGACTTTATTTACTGACTGGAAAAGCATATTTATCGAAAATCGATCTAAGTAAAGCATTTGATAGTGTTGAACACCATGATTGTTTTATGCGCATCTGGTAGTGTATATATATTGGTAATAACACCAATAGTTCTGCTGCTTCTATACACCGTGACTGTGGAAAAAAAAAAAAAAAAAAAAAAAATCTTAACAAATGTATTGAAACAATTCTTTAACGTCTTTAATGTGTTGAGGATAATCCATAAATATGTTTGGAATGGTCAGTGCCCCCTAGACAAATTCCATGTCCTATTCCTTGAAATGTATGGAATATTCATCTTGTGCTATATTCCAGGAATATTCCTTAACTTTCGTTTTCCTTAAGGGGCATACATGGAGGGGTCTGCTACATCAAAGGGTACAAATACCAAGGCTTCTGACACCTCTAGGGTAAAAACATTGAGGTTTCTGCTACTTCGGCTTGGGGTAAGAATATCAAGGTGTCTACTTTCACTAGGGGTTAGAAAGTCGCAGTATTTGCTACCTCCTGGGATAAGAATATCAAGTTTGGTGCTGCTTCTAGGGGTAGAAACACCAAGGTGTCTTCAACCTCAAACTGTGAGAATATCAAATTGTCTACTTCTTCTGGGGCTAAAAACACTGGTGTTTCGACTACCTCTAGGAGTAAGAACACTGAGGTATCAGCTACCTCTAGGAGTAAGAACACTGAAGTATCGGATACCTCTAGGAGTAAGAACACTGAGATATCAGCTACCTCTTGGAGTCAGAACACTCGATATCGGTTACCTCTAGGAGTAAGAACACCAAGATATCGGCTACCTCTAGGAGTAAGAACACTGAGATATCGGCTACCTCCTTGAGTCAGAACACTCGATATCGGCTACCTCTAGGAGTAAGAACACTACGATATCGGCTACCTCTAGGAGTAAGAACACTGAGGTGTCGGCTACCTCTAGGAGTCAGAACACTCGATATCGGCTACCTCTAGGAGTAAGAACACTGAAATATCGGCTACCTCTAGGAGTAAGAACACTGAGGTATCGGTTACCTCTTGGAGTCAGAACACTGAGGTGTCAGCTACCTCTAGGAGTAAGAAGACTGAGGTGTCGGATACCTCTAGGAGTAAGAACACTGAGCGGTGTCGGCTATCTCTAGGAATAAGAACACTGAGATATCGGCTACCTCTAGGAGTAAGAACACTGAGGTATCGGCTACCTCTAGGAATAAGAACACTGAGGTATCGGCTACCTCTAGGAGTAAGAACACTGAGATATCGGCTACATCTAGGAGTAAGAACACTGAGGTATCGGTTACCTCTAGGAGTAAGAACACTGAGGTATCGGATACCTCTAGGAGTAAGAACACTGAGATATCAGCTACCTCTTGGAGTCAGAACACTCGATATCGGATACCTCTAGGAGTAAGAACACTAAGATATCGGCTACCTATCTCAAGGGGTAAGAATATCAAGGGCATGTAAAAGCAGGATTTATGCTTCCTCTAACGGTGAGAACATCCAGGTTTATGCATCAAGTTGTCTGCTACTTCAAGGGGTAGGAAGATGCAATGGTCTGCTACTTCAAGGGGTAAAAAGATGCAATGGTCTGCTACTTCAAGGGGTAGGAAGATGCAATGGTCTGCTACTTCAAGGGGTAGGAAGATGCAATGGTCTGCTACTTCAAGGATAAGAACACCATTGTTTTTGCTGCTTCCAGGAGTAATATCATCACTCCTGCTACAGCCTAGGGATAGGAGCATCAATGTTTCTGCTTCATTGTTAAGTCAGCATGATAATCCTTATTTTGTGGCATCTGAAGGTTTCTTCTACAGTCCATACAATCTAAATTAATATCTGTTTTGCATATTTCCTTAGATTTAGTATTTTCAAGGGTATTTCGCTTACATGACAACCGATTGTCCACTTCACACTGTTCCTTGCATAATTTAGGTAGAAACCGGAGAGGAAACCTTGTTTAAACCGCCTGGCAATTAGGGGAGGCATAATGTGTGACTCACTCTTATCTTTGATGGTCGACAGACGGACTGGATCCAGTGAATGGTATATTGGAGTAAGGCTAGTAAGCACACGCTATCCAGTATGCCACGACCGTGGTCACAGTTCTTCAGGAGATGAAGTGTTGTGTACTCTAGTTGTGTACTCTAGTCTAAGATTACAATGGTTACCAAATCTTCATCAAAGGTCGACATGGTGCCTAATGAAGACGCATATTGGGTTCTTAAAAGCATCAGTTATTTTATCGGTCAATTTTAAAACTATTTCTTATGTTATCAAAACAGAAGTCTTCTAGATAAATAATATTTAGTAAGTTGAATTATTCAATAGTTATATTTTTGGACAACAACTACTAAGTCTTGTCCCTTATTCCAGCTCAGCTTGTTGTTCTTATGGAGAATGAACCTAGTCAAACAATGCCCAAATTAAGGGAAACTGTGAGCTTGTCTCTTATTCCTGCTCAGCTTGTTGTTCTTATGGAGAATGAACCTAGTCAAACTATGACCAGATTATGGGAAACTGTGAGCTTTTCCCTTATTCCTGCTCAACTTGTTGTTCTTATGGAAAATGAACCTAGTCAAACAATGCCCAAATTAAGGGAAACTGTGAGCTTGTCCCTTATTCCTGCTCAGCTTGTTGTTCTTATGGAGAATGAATCTAGTCAAACTATGGCAAGATTATGGGAAACTGAGCTTGTCCCTTATTCCTACTCAGCTTGTTGTTCTTATGGAGAATGAACCCAGTCAAACTATGGCCAGATTATGGGAAACTGTGAGCTTTTCCCTTATTCCTGCTCAGCTTGTTGTTCTTATGGAGAATGAACCTAGTCAAACAATGGCCAGATTATGGGAAACTGTGAGCTTTTCCCTTATTCCTGCTCAGCTTGTTGTTCGTATGGAGAATGAACCTAGTCAAACAATGGCCAGATTATGGGAAACTGTGAGCAAGTCCCTTATTCCTGCTCAGCTTGTTGTTCTTATGGAGAATAAACCTAGTCAAACAATGCCCAGATTATGGGAAACTGTGAGAGACAATATTTTAAGGATCAAACGCTTCCACAGTATTGTATTTGACAACTTGATGCAGGATCCGTTGGCGGTGTATAGTGCGACAAGAATTCTCCATTGCCAGTCCCGTCCTATAGTTGCATTCAATATATATTTGACACTTGTTAGCGTAGGTAGTTCATATATGTTTGCCATTTTTTGTTATTTACAGAAGCTTTCAGACAGTTGGCTGGTGACAATTACAGGACAGATATTAGTGTGGACGTTCAGTATCAAATTTATGACCTCTTGTTACATGCACTATTTCTCTCAGTTGAAACATTAAAATTGAATGAATAAAATATTTACGGCATGTTAAATGAATATAATTGAGGAGGCTAAATTGAGGAGTTTTAACCACGCGATTTCACCCTTATGTATAAGATTCGACCATTAAAATGTCTTTTATTCCTGTAATTTCGTATCTCTAAAGCATTTCTATAGGGTATGTCTTTGAAATCTTAGCCAGCAAGTCTAATGTTTATTGGGAACCAAAGCAAACCCCTGCTACAGTGCTTTAACGTGCAAACTATGTAATTGCTTACATTGGATCTTGATGAAGTGATCAAAGATTCAATTAAGCAGAGTTACTGGCTAAATACATGTTTAAAATGCCATTAATTAAATTCTGTGTCCTTTTATAAGATAAACAGGCATTAAAAGTGGAAGTTAGTCCTTTTCATTAAAAGTCCATATGGAAAAGTAGAGGGTTTGCAACATATACTTGAACTGTATTTTTAACAAGGCTTAAGGGCATATTTTGAGCATATGAGCATATGAGCATATTAAATGTGTCAGATAGTTCAGTATATCACATTATATTGGACAGTACTAATTGAATCTATAATATCCAGTTTGCGAAACAAAACTTGAACAGCAGTGATGTGCTCTCTATCACTGGGTCCTTAAATAAGGCTAGGACAGACTATTAGATTGATTGATTGATTGATTAGTGTTTTACGCCACATTCAGAGGCAGACTATTAGAGATACAGAACTGGACAAAGTTTCTCAAAACTGCTCTCTACCTATCTGAAAGCAGACATGGTTTGAAAAGACAAATATAGTGGGTAAGTTTGCAGGGATAGGGTAATTCAGTTATTTTTGAGATATACATGTATTTCTTGGGTCGTCCATGATTCATCTTACATGAATTGTATGGTGCATTGAATAGTAGAATATACTTCCAGCCTTCCACAGGTATAGTTGTAGCATGTGTGATTTGAACAGCTTGGATATCTATAAATTCAGTTCTTTGATTGTTTGTTTGTTTGATTGGTGTTTAACATCGTACTCAAGGGTATTTCACTTAGATGACGACGGACAAAAATACAGAACATCACAATCAAATCTGCTTCCGGTTACCCTTTAGCTCTGGGAACACCAGGGCACGTCTCTTACAATCGACCGAGGAAGCCGAGGGAGTATTCTGTAGGGCCATGGCCCACCCGCTCCCTTACAGGGACCCGTTCTTTGAGGCATATGTTATCATAATGTGATTATAAGTAGTATTTTGTATTGATACGTAAGTATTGTTAAAACATGGAACTAATAAACTTTAAAATTGCAGCCGAAACTTCTGGCAAGAAAACCTCTGGTGGTTTATACACATCACAAAGATTTAACAAGAACACAAAATTGACATCAAAGATGTATCATTATATTTCACATAAACAATATTGTACCAAAAATATATAGTACACACACTGCAATTAAGATATTATAAACTGTGCAAGTACTATAAATGGATTATGCCATGTATGTTTACAAATTTGGTCAAAATAGATAAAACTTGATCCAACATGTACAAGCATATTAAGTTGGTATTGGAATGTTACCATTATAATTAAAAACAAGACAGACAAATTGTTACATGTATGTTCATTCAAATACAATTGCTATCATGTTAAAATATCTGATTGGTGTAAACATCACACTTAACCAGCTAGTGTGTGGGGAAAATTTAGGTAAACTAATTCTTGTTACCTAGAAGAGTCCTCAGGTAAAATAATTTTTTACCTTAGGGTCCTACGGTAAACTAATGCTTGTTACCTTTGTACCAGAGGAGTCTACAGGCAAACTAATGCTTGTTACCTTTGTACCAGGGGAGTTCACAGGCAAACTAATGCTTGTTATCTTTATGCCAGAGGAGTCCTTAGGTAAACTAATGCCTGTTACCTTTGTACCAGAGGAGTCCTCAGGTAAACTAATGCTTGTTACCTTTGTATCAGAGGAGTCCTCAGGCAAACTAATGCGTGTTACCTTTGTACCAGAGGAGTCCTCAGGTAAACTAGTGCTTGTTACATTTGTACAAGAGGAGTCTCCAGGTAAACTAATGCTTGTTACCTTTGTACCAGAGGAGTCCTCAGGTAAAATAATGCTTGTTACCTTTGTACCAGAGGAGTCCTCAGGTAAAATAATGCTTGTTTCCTTGGTACCAGATGAGTCTCCAGGCAAACTAATGCTTGTTACCTTTGTACCAGAGGAGTCCTCAGGTAAACTAATGCTTGTTACCTTTGTACCAGAGGAGTCCTCAGGTAAAATAATGCTTGTTACCCGAGAGGTTATTTCGCTCACATGAGAACACTGGCAACACACAAAGATGAGACAGGACAAATACAGGACACTAACAGGATGGAATACAAATACATCAGAGACAGATCAGCTTCAAGTTGCCCCTTAGCTGTACCAGGGCAACATGAAACTCTGTCCCAACCCCCTGTTAACAAGGAGAATTTCAAGTCTTCATTTTACCTTTATACATGATAAACATAATCTGCTAAAACCATAGAGAAAGTTTAGTTTTCTGATAACATATTGCACAAAGGTTACATTTCCTGTACCCAGTTATCATCTTGTGTTCTTAGCGAAATAAAATAAATCTATGGAGAATGGTCACAGTAATTTGGTGATAAAGTTATAAACTAAACCATGTAAATAGTATTCTCTTTACAAATGGATTTTTGTACAGGTTCAATACTATTTGTTGTCTTATCTAAAATCTTTCTGAAAAAAAACCCAATCATCTTTAAACAACAAAAAACAAAAGCTGAACTGTAACAAAAATAGATTTTAAAACCTATATGTACAGGCGGTTTTGTACCATATATTGCGCAATACAGTTAATAAAAGAAAAACAGTGTGAAAAAATAGTAATTAAAAATGTACATGTGATTGTACACAGTACAATTCATGTAAGTATTCTACATATACATTTCTGTAACAGATATTGTGTTGCTTGCAGCCCAACATAGAGCAGAAAGACTTTAATAACACCCAAACTCTTGAATATTACACAAAAATAAATTTGATTTATCCTTTATATATTTACCAGAAAATCCACTGACCAATTCATCATTTTTGTCAATTAGAGACTAAATAAAGAGCTATTTGGTAATTGAAAGGTGCTAATCTGGTCTAAATTACCACAGGCTACAATATAGAAATAGCCCTTTTTTGACATAGAGTTTGCTTTAAACATGTCTGAAGCTGTTATTTAGTGATTAGATCGAGTTGAATTTTTGGCTCACATATTTGTAAACAGATGAAAAATGGCTATTTATGACCTTCTGGATTGAGCATGCCCTGTTTGATTTCAGACAAGAACTGAACAGAATGACTCTGTACCACGCAAAAGCTCATATTTTCAAGAAACCAGAATCCCGCTAGCCAGTTGTCAGGAGACAAGTAGATTCTCATCTGTCTGGCTAAGGGCAGGTCATTTGGAGCATAGCCTGCAATAAGGAGATTTTAAATTCATGCCTCCTGTGTTATCACAACAAAAATATTAATTTATTATTTGACCATCTTTTTATTACTATCTTCATTAACTCAAGCAACATTTATTTTATCCAAACATTAACAATACATTAAAAACAATAAATTAAAATATTGAAAATTAGTAGATCATGAGAAATGTGCCAGTCTTAATATTTTAAGCCTGTACAGCGATAACAACTTATTGAGATAAAAAGGTAACTGGAACATGAATGTATGAAATGTTTGACCATGTGATCAGCTACTGGGATAAAACTAATTCAGAGACAATGGTAATTAACAGAAGCATTCATAGGATTTGTTTGTTTAATTGGATTTGGCATCACTCAAAGTTATTTTGCCCATATAACAAAATACAAGCCCAATGAGTGATTTAGTTTGTTTGATTGGTGTTTAATGTAGTACTCAAGGGTATTTCACTTATATGATGGATTGTCCACTTCACCATGCTTATTTTTGTGGAAAACCGAGAAAAAGCTGTGTTTAAACCAACCCAGTGATTGCCAGAGCCACAAAGTGCAAGCAGGATTTTCATGTTGCCTGATTGGGGTTTGACATTGTACTCAAGGGTGTTTCACTTATATGACGATGTGCCAGCCCAATGCCAGCCCTACTGGCAACAAACAAAGACAAGACGGGACAAATACAGGACCCAATCCAGACACGACAAACATATCAACTCCCTTTTCTGGTTGGAGAGACTTTGTGTAACTACATATACATCTCATACAGGACGTTTACCTTAACCCTCTAAGAGATACACGTTATGGTCCAACAGCTGCAGGTGAAGCGGGGCCTCTCTATTATGCAATAATTTGAACAGATATACGAAGAAACAGAAGGAAAAATGCATGTAATACCTTTTGCTCACCCACACTAAGGTAACATTACAGAGAATACCTTTAGCTTACATACATGTGCATGTGTGTGGTGGGGTGGGGTGGGAAAACAAGAGGACAAGACAATTAACCAAAAGGTGCAACTGCCACACCCCTCCCCCTGCAACGCCATCACTTCATGCTTGGTTACTAGATTTATACATTGCCTTTCTTATAATGAGCAGGTCTCTTGTATAGTGTCAACATATCTATTTTTAAAAGTGCAAGGTCTAAGTTACAATACCCCATTTTCTTTAATGTCTTCCGATATTTATACAGAAGTTGACATCGGCTTTATAGTTTTTACAAAGATATTTGCAACTAATTTACTCGATTCAATTTAGTTGAAATATCACAAGAAACCTTGTTTTTTCATAAATGTTTATTTTTCACATAAATATATTCTTATATATAACTGATTTAGTCTGTACAATTAAGCTAGCCTATCCAATTACATTGATTTCCATCAATATTTTCAGTGGCAGTACCTTGTTATTACCTTAAATATCTACTGTTTTTGAAACAGAGAATATATCTTTTGTATATTTACAACTGATTTTTTCTGTACAATTAAGCTAGCATATCACAATCAAATTTACATCAATAATTTCAGTGGCAGTACCTTGTTTTTACCTTAAATATTCACTGTTATTGAAAACAGAGAATATATATAATATATTTACAACTGATTTCTTCAATACAATTAAGCAGGAATATCACAAAACATTTAGATCAATAATAAAATAAAACTAAGCTATATTTGTATTGGTCATCGACTACTGTAGTTACTTTCATTATCAGAATCCAGAGTAGCTGTGCTATTTGGTGATGATAGTGGCTGTTGAGTTTTGCGTACATTCCAGTGTAGACACTCGGCCAGGCTGCTGAACCAATCGTCTATTTGATCAGTCTTGCACACAGACGGGACAGGGAAACTAGCTGTCGTAATCCGGACACTGTGGACAAATAAAGAACTCCTTTGAATTAAGATATGTTTTCAACTGTTATCTTTGAAGTTCAAATGACAGGGGAGTTTCAACAATCCATTTGGTTACAGAAAACATGTGGGGCGATTGGGAGTTTAATCGATTGGTGTATTTACGCCGTGTTAAGGGTATTTCACTTTTATGATGGCAGGGTGTTCCAACAATACTGTGAAGAGATTCCATAATGTTAGAAAGTTAATTTTCTTCCAGTGCTAAGTATAGACAGCATTGCTAGGCTTAAAACAAACTGCTCTTAGCCAAAGGGTGAAAGCGTATGGTTAGCCAAAATATTTCAATCCCAAATTAATATCAATATAATACTTTTTCAGAATATCTGTGTTAAACTCAACCCGGAAAGAGCTCTGAACTTCTTATAATCTTGTGTAGCTCATAGCTTACCTATCTCCTTGCTGAATTTCCTGTCGATTTCTTCCATCAAAGGAGACCCAGGCCGAGTTACGGGCTTCAGGGGAGACAATCAGCTAAAGGCAGAGGAAATAAACATGAGAAGCTTTCTTAGAAGACTTTACAAAATTAGAAATACAACTTGACTGTGTATTCCTGAGTTTCCCCTGAGTTTGTTTCTTCGAGGGTATTACTCCTCATTTTGTTTTCATCCAAATCCATGAGTTTGTTTGTTTGATTGGTGTTTAATGTCATACTGAAGGGTATTTCACTTATATGATGACTGATTGTCCACTTTACACTGCACCTAGCCTTAATATGGAGGAAACCTCGTAGAAACCACCCCTGTGATTGCCGGAGTCACAACATATGACTTGCTCATATACTGGTACGATGACAGGCAGACTCGAACCCGTGAACAGTAAATTGAAGCAGGCTCAGTTTAGGAAATGGATATGCTACCTCTGAGCCACGGCCGCGGGCCCTAAATCCATAAGAGGAGAAATCCTTTCCTAAGGGACCACTGATGATGAATTTGATGAAATCTGTATTTTAACAAATAATGCAGGGGGCTGCAGACCATAAAATTGTTTATTGGCTGGTCAGTCATCCACAAACAGTTATGTGGACCAAAGTGAAGTGGAGGTTTTGTGAGTATTATAACTGACCAATCCATAAACTGCCTTTTGGCCCGCAGTCACCTGCATTATTTGTTATATTATACCGGATTTCTTTACTTATGAGAGAAGCAAATTTCTCCATTACAGTGCAAATGGTATTCGAGTGTTTACAGTGGAGAGTGCTACCAAGGGACTATATAAAAAAGCCTATATAAAAAAAATATGACCACAACAAACATATGCAATTAAAAAATTTAAATGAGGTATAATATTACTGGATATTTTTTAATGAGAAATGGAGAATTATAAAGGGCAAGGTTAAAAACACTGACCCGATTTTCATTGAAAAGAGATGTTCACTTCAGCGAATTAGACATAACCAAAAGGTTGGTTTCATTAGGTTTAACGTCATACTAAAGGTTATTTCACTCATGTGATGGTGTGCAAGCCCAATGGGTGAAGGAAACCATCCTCGACACCAAACACAGACAAGACAGGACAAAACAGGATGATATACAAATTGTGACATCACATACAGATAGGCTTCCTGTTACCCTTCAGCTCTGAAAGTACAAGCCCTGTGAGGGAGCGGGTAGGCTATGGCCCTGCAGAATACTCACTCAGCTTCCTCAGTTGATCATAAGAGGAGAGAAAAGAGGTTGCTTTCTGTTGCCCTGGTGTTCGCAGAGCTAAAGGGCAATGGGAAGCAGATTTGTTTGTATTGTCCTGTATTTGTGTCCGTCCTCATATTAGTGAAATACCCTTGAGTACGACGTTAAACACCAATCAAACAAACAAAACAAACAAACTGAAAGTACCAGGACAACAGGAAGCTCCCTCCCAACCCTCTGAAAAACCCTCAGTGAGGACAAACCTTTATTTCCACCCCAGCAGGTACGACAATGGGACGAAATGAGAGAGAATGTGGACAGATGGGTGTAATCATAATGGCGGGTACGTTAGGATGCATCATGGAGGCCCCTGCTGCGACAGCATACGCCGTACTCCCTGTGGGGGTGGAGACTATCAAACCTGTAACAGTCAAATATATCACATTTCATTATCCCATTGTAATACTATATCACAATGAATTATCCCATTGTAATAATATATCACAATGCATTATCCCACTGTAAGAATATATATCACAATGCTTTATCCCATTGTAAGAATATATCACAATACATTATTCCATTGTAAGAATATATCACAATACATTATTCCATTGTAAGAATATATCACAATGTATTATCCCATTGTAAGAATATATCACAATGCTTTATCCCATTGTAAGAATATATCACAATGTATTATCCCAAATTTCTGATGAACAAGACTAATGGTAAAAAAATAAAAGGGTATGTAAAGTGCTAACCCAGTGGGTAAGCAGATATGATACCATGTGAGGTGCTAACCCAGTGGGTAAGCAGGTATGATACCATGTGGGGTGCTAACCCAGAAGGTAAGCAGGTATGATACCATGTAAAGTGCTAACCCAGTAGATAAGCAGGTATGATACCATGTAAAGTGCTAACCCAGTACCATGTAAAGTGCTAACCCAGTAGGTAAGCAGGTATGATACCATGTGAGGTGCTAACCCAGTAGGTAAGCAGGTATGATACCATGTGAGGTGCTAACCCAGTACGTAAGCATGTATGATACCATGTAAAGTGCTAAGCCAATGCTTTATTTAATATCTACAGTAGACAGACCATGCTCTAGCTCCCTAAGCAGAGGCCAAGACGTCCAACAATCAAAGCATACAGTTGGAAGGAGCTCCCTTATTGTATCTTGTTATTATCCAGCTTTGTTGCTAGTGGTTTATTGTCTTAGGAGTGAGATAATCTTAAGTATGACATAACACTCCAATCTAACACACATATCCAACCATCCACAGATTTAACCAGTTCAGTCAAACAAACAGCTCTAAGCCAGAGGGAAAGACAAGAGAGAATTCTAGACTTACCATCTCCTTGCACGGAGGTGACCAGTCGTCCTTCGATAAACAGATCGAGGTTACACAGGTACGGACACGGCCCACGATCAATAACTACTTCATTTAGTGCCTGTTCAGAAATAAACATTATAATTATTAGTTATTAGTGGGGGAAGAAAAATAAAGCAGAAAATTCGGAAAACTTTTTTAGAGCATTTGCTGGTCAATTTTCCATTTTCCTAACTCTCTTGTGTTGATATTCAGAATTCTACCTGGCAGTTAAATCATTAGTAGAAATTTGTCTGCCAAAATGGCAGGTTGACAGGTCTCCAGTTATTAAAGACTATATTGTTTGATAATCATGTACTTGATAATCATGATAATCAAACTGGTAGTGAACCCACAAAAACGTCAGAAAGCTGGTGAGTTATTTGTCTTAAATTATTTAACTTTGATTGTATTTCAATGGCACTGACACTATGTCTGTGGTGGGATTTGAACTGCAAAGTAACACTACAAGGGGAGATAACTTCTCACCAGTATTTGTGAACGACTGATAGACAGTTGTCTCTTGGCTAATGAATTGAGAGGCTCTTGATGATGGGCCTCCACTCCTTTATGCACAACACATTTCAACCTGGTTCTTAATGTAAGGGCAGCATTACCTGTAAAAAGACAAATAAAATAAAAGGGGAGGCTCTGGAGGGTGGGGGGCGGTGGCTCATATGGTTACTAATCTTTTAACAGCACAGCTGCAAAATGTTAAATATTAATACTGATTTTCTTTTCTTTGCTACCCCATGGTTGAAAGATTGATTAATAGGAGAGTTTAAAGGAGCTCATAGTCATTTCAGCTGCAAAATGTTAATATCATTTTTAATTTCCTTTTCCTTGCTGGTGCATTGTTATGGAAACCATCGCGCACTGTCATCAACAGGACAACAAAATACAGATACATGACAATCACAAGACATAGCAGCTTCATGTTGCCCCTAAGCTTTGAGAGTACCAGGGCAACAGGAAGCCCATTTCGAAATGCCCAATTTATTTTGGTTACTCAGACATTGTGTTTGGGAGGCATATTTTCTAGTTACATGTAGAAAGCCTCTTGAACTCATTTAAAACACATATATTTATTTGTTTAGATGCTGTAATATTTTCACAAGAATCAGACAGGAAAGAGCTAATCATTAACAAACTTTCATGTGATGTACAATATCCTACCTTCCAGTACATGTGTTACTTGTTCTCGGAAATTGACAAACTCAAAAGGTGTGAGAAAACCGAGCGAGCCTAGATGAAAAGCCATCACAGGGGGTACACTTTGCTGTTAAAATAAACAAAAACAAAACGTTAGAATGCTCTAGTTGATGTTTAACAATGTGTTTTAGTGTATTTTTAAAATTTAGGAGGTATTCTCCATGTATAATAGCTGCATTCACACGGTATCACACAACTTATTAAGTTTTTTGCACTGTTGGCAAAGTGCTAGGTTAAAAATAAGAGGTCTAAAAACAGAACATTCTGCACTAGTAGCAAGAGGACAAAAAGGCCTGTGAAAATCCATGTTTCCCTAAGGTTTGTTGGTTTGATTGGTGTTTAACGTCGTTTTGCATTGTATTTCACTCAATTGACAGTGTGCCCAAGATGGGCAACAAACCAAGATGGGCAACAAACCAAGATGGGCAACAAATCAAGACGGGCAACAAACCAAGACAAAACAGGACAATCACAAGACAATAGAAAGTATCAGAAATCAGATTCGGGTTCATGTTGCTCTGAGAGAGCACCGGGGCAACAGGAAGCTCCTGCCTAAGCACTGGTAATTAAGTTCTGTTTGTTTGATTCAAAGTTGTACTCAAGGGTATTCACTTATACAACAGTGTGTCCAGTTAATACTATTTCTGGATTGGATCAATTGTAAAGCCTATGTCATTTTATAACGACAGTAAGGACAGTCAATTAAATGAAAAATATTTACTTTGTTAGAAACTACCCTTTCTTCAGTGTGAAGTAGTGACTGCCTAACACGGCTGGCAACCATCTACCCAAAGGGAGAGGGTTTTAATAACTGGGTTATCTGTTAGTATTTGAAACCCAAAACAATGCTTTTAATTCCAATTCAGGCAAAAAATTAAAGTCATATTATACAAACTTTAAATATAATAGTATAAATTTAGATAACAAGTTTTATGCTATAGTTCCACTTAATCTGATTAATTGATCGGTGTTTTATGCCATGCTTAAGCGTATTTCACTTCACTTTCCAACAATAACTGACACTACAGGCGGTGAGTGATCAGTGTTAAGGCATAGAACAGCACACCTCAAATTAGAAGGCCTGCACTAACACAACCATTAAATGTGAAGTGTTTTCATAAAGTTGAAAAGTTAATCTTCTCTCAGTAATGTTTGTTTGTTTGTTTGATTGGGGTTTAAAGTTGTACTCAAGGGTATTTCACTTATATGACGATGTGCCAGCCCAATAGGTGAAGGAAACCACCCTCAACACCATTGGCAACAAACAAAGACAGGAAGCAATACAGACACCACAAACAGATCTGCTTCAGGTTGCGAGCACCAAGTCAACATGAACTCCCTTCAACCGCCCGCTCTCTCAGTAATGAGTAAAACAGCACTTAATCTAATTGATTGGTGTTTTACACCATGCTTAAAGGTATTTCACTTATATGATGGCAGTGTATTCCAACAATTATTGGCAAAAGCACAAGCAAGATGTGAAGAATTTTTATATTCCATAATGTTGGAAAATTAATTTTCCTCCTTTGCTTTTTAGGTAAAGATAGCTACTTATCAAACAAACTGCCCTTAACCAGAGGGCGCACTTTATCGGAAATACCCTGGAAAAACCTACATGTATACAGGACAGCTGGTGGATGTGATGTTACGTGCACTTTAGACAGTTAAACCATTTGTACTAAAACACTGACATGCATAGGTTAAAATGAAAGTGACCTTCACAACATGGGTTAATGTCCAACAAAAAGCCTAAAGTGTAAAACTTTTCCTTTCCATTGCCTACATTTGACACTTGATGACATAAAACCAACACACAGCATGCCAATTGTAGGATATTTTGTGTGATTTAATGATTGGTATATTTTACTAAAATACTAAAACAAAGTTCCCATTTGTAGGGTTTATCACAGATACAGGAACAATTCCACTTACTGTAGACATCAGTACATTTTCCACTATCTGAGAAAGCTCATGACCAACAAACTTAGTTAGCCTTAAAGGTGCCACCTTATGTTATTATTCTTACTAGAACAGACTAACATGGCTACCACCTGATTAACATAAGTACATTTGTATGAATGCGAATATGTTTGTTTGTTTGTATGATTGGGGTACAAGGTAGTATTTAAGTGCATTTGACTAATAAAAACAACAGATTTGCTCACTTCACACTGCTTGTTGCCTCCTTATAGTTGAAACCCACAGGGGGGAAAACTATGATGTTAGGGTTAGGGTTAAGTTCCGATGCTTATTAAGAACAGAATAATTACAAATCAAACACAGAGAAATCATTGTCATGGTTTTATGTAAGCTTAATCACAGTATTTTTACAGAATATAGCCTATATTTAAAGCAAACATATTAATTAGTGTCAAAGTAATAAAATAATATGTAAAGTAAAATAGTGAACTTTGTGATTTTGGATTGGGCAGAAATAGGACAGTGTGTTTTGAAGTCTAGACATACTGCCTGTTAGATGGTAACTGAAGTACATCAATTATCCAACAAAATTTTGAATATAACAGTTCAAGTTGTTGTTTAGATTGATGCTACATTTAATGTTGGTTGTAAATAACAGGAGCCCTGTTGACTGGGGATTAATAGACGTCATTTTAGGGAACCTGTCTTATTAAACTACACTATTCAATTTTTTATTGGAAGGCTTTTCAATGCATAAACGCAAGACTTGTTTACCAGAAAGGTTAATGTAAACAAAAGGATGTCAAATTGTAATTAAAACAAAACTTCAATTATAAGTCAAACATATTTAAGAAACAGACTTCTATAAATGGTTACTGTGTATGTCAATGTGACCATTTAAAAGGTTACTCAATACTACTTCAGCTCACGTTTATCAAAACGTTCCAGGAAGTGTGATCGATTAACATGTAAAAAAAAAAAGATCAAAATTCAAAAGGTTTAATTTTAGCACACAAGTTGAATGGTAATGAAGCCTGAAAAATGTATATGTGATTGCAAGAGAAAAATATATCTTGTTGCAATGGTTAAATGCTTACAAAAAGTAACCCACTTCCTTGTTTTTGGGCATGAGCACTTAAATGCATGGAGTTACATGAACTGAGGTTTTGAGAATTTCATTATGCAAAAATGCCCCAGGCTAGGCAAATCATGTTATAAAAAATGTCTGGTCTGGATAAATCTTTAGAATTTAAACTTGTCTCAAATCCTATTTAAATATTTCTAGAGGGGATTTTTATCAAATAGAATGCCAGAGTGTCTTCTTTGTGAATTTGTTTGGATTTTGTTGGAGAATAAGGGGTGATATACCAGTATTACAGTATATTATATGTTCTCTGAGCAATCAAATAAGTTCATGCACATACAAGTAGGCATCTTTGCTAACCAAGGGTTTTATTCTGAGCTACTCTACATTACACGCCTTGGTGGAATGAGCCTCTTTAACTCTAATCTACATATAAACCCCTGGGCACATAAAGGGATCAAGGTAACATCCAAACCTATCAATTTACTAACCTGAAATTCTTGTTGGAGGTAATTCCCACTTTTTTTTTTATTAAAACACACCATTTGATTGGTTGCCTATGAGTACGCAGGCAGCCAATCAGTCGCATGGCTGTAGGCTTTGGTTGAAGCTTCCCTGTCTGCTATAGGCGTTAAAAGATATTGGGGAAGGTACAGGGGGCGGGAGGAGGAGGTTCCATCGGTAACGTGAAAATAACACAGACGCGAAGCAAGACAGGATTGATGGCCTGTGACAAGTTTTTATAAGGGAATAAGCACAGCTGTTTCCCCTTGGAGAGCCCCTGGACACAGGAAGTGAAGACTAGCTACCCACTACATGTAAAACCAGGTTACCTGGAATAGGGAAGAAGCATGTAGTAATGTACCGTCACCTCCCAAACAAACAATGAAGTCTATCTTCCCTGTAAGATCATCACCTAAAACAGAAAATTAAACAATTTATGAATGAATGGTGTTTAGGGCCACACTCAATGGTGAAAGTGACAACAATGCATGCGGCTGTTAAATGCCACACAAATTATTTGTTTGTTTCATATATATCCTACTTCAGCGTATTTCACTTATATGATGACAGATTGTCCACTTCTGATGGTTCCATACGTAATTACAGCTGAAACCCGAGAGGAAACCTCATAAAATTCACCCCTGAAATTACCAGAGTCATAATGTGTTTGTTTGATCATTCACAATGTACCCAATGGATGACACAGACATGCGAACTCCAAGCTATGGATGGTAAATTGAAGTAGGCTGTGTACGCAGACACACTGATGCTTCTTAGCTCTGGTGCTTTCAGAACAAAAGAAGAGCAGGAAGCCATAGTTTGTGATGTCTTTGTATTGTCCTCTATTTGTCCGGTGTTGGGGTTGGTTTTCTGCCCCATTGGGCTGGCACACCATCATGTGAGTGAAATAACCGTAAGTATGACAATAAACCCCAATCAGAGAAAGGAGAATCACTGGATACAACACAAAGGCACTACAACATTAGATCCTAGAGAACCAAGGCAATAATGAAGCTCATTTCACTCCTTAAGAAGATCAAAATATAGATACCTTCATGAAAAGTTTTGAGTCTGTCTGTGAGACAATTGAATTGAGGGTCATTCATGAGGATGGGATCAGCTAGTACTTTGTGTTCTAAAAACACTATCATCATCTTCACCTGAAACAAAGGATAATGTCTCATGTCATTTATTATCACCCCCCATATTAATGACAAGGCATTTATAGTAAGATGTTTGTTTGGATTTTAACATCTTACTCACAGGTATTTTCAACTTTATATTATATTATATATATTATTACAGCCACCCACTTCTTTGATACATGTACATTGCCTTACTGAATACCTCGACAAAAACCTTGTAAACATTGTACTTCTTGTACAGAACATGGAAGAAGGACCTACCCTTAAGAAGTGTACCCAATTAAACAAAAGGTCATGTTGGAGTCTTGCTAAACATAACCTGGTCTATTTTAATGGGTTGTTTGCTCTTCATGCACTTAATCTGTCACCAGAGGGAGTTGTCGTGGTGACACCTCTGCTGACTGCCTTTTGCATGTTAAATAACCAAATTCATGTCTAATATAAAACTGGTAACAAGTAATCCTCACCAACTATCTATTTCCAGTGTAAAACAATCAATCAATCAATAAATTTCACTAATAACATTAGATCTCTGTTTTTTAAATTTTGGACAATAGAATTGACACATTTACTGATATACCTTAAATCTTTTGCCTGTGATTGGTTGCCGATGTCAGGGTGACCTTTTGTGCTCGTATCAAATAACTTTTTTTCATAGAAAGAGTAAGTCCAGCTAGATTTGTTTGCTTTCTTTTTTAATTGGGGTTTAACACCATATTTAAGTTTATTTCACTCAAAGGATGGCAAGCCAGCTTAATGGGTGAAGAAGAAAAAACCACTAGAGGCAACCGACAACAAACACGGACATGACAATCACAAGACTACACACAAAGACATCATAGGCTCTCAGAACAGGGGAACACTGAGAGGAAACCTCATATAAACCAACCCCAAAATTGATAGAACAACAACATGTGACTTGCTAATATAAGCTTACCTGCTGGTGTACAGCCAGACTCGATCCCATGAATGGTACATTGCAGCAGGATTAAATAGCGCACACGCTATCACTTAGCCACAGCAGCGAGCCAACATAATAATAATAACATGGAGTTGTACATACATGTACATTGTATGTTTGAATACATGTACAATCTAATGTGGATATGAGAACCAGTCATCTGATGTACCAGACAGTGTTTTTTTTTTTTCTCAAATTTTAAGGAGAAAATAGAGCTTTTGCACACTCAAAAACCCCAATCTGTTTATTTATCTATTTATTTATTACTGCACTTCAGTAAAAACCTTGAGGTTCATTGAAGCAAGACAAGTAATAAATGTGAATTTAATTTGTTTAAGATGGGGTAAAAAATGGGGCTATCCTTGTTAAGAATGGCAGGTATGTGGTTCCGCATGAGTGAATCTTAACAAACTTCACTACACTGTTTCAATTTCTCTGGCATCACTTCTTTCTCTCCTTTTTTTGTCACTTTGGTTGTGTTTTGTTAGGACAACATTTTGATAATTTTCTCTAAGGGATTGATTGATTGATTGATTGATTTGGGTTAAACTCCTTACTTAAAGTTATCTCACATGACAAGGTGCCAGCCAAGGGGCGGAGCAAACAACCTGCGACACCACTGGCAACAAACAAAAACATCACAGAACAAATACAGGACACTCACAGAACAATACAAAGACTTCACAAACATATTGGCCTCCGGTTCCTCTTAAGCTCAGAGTAACAGGGCAACAGGAAGCTCCCGTCAGCCACCCCATTTTCAATTACATTTTTAAACCATTCTTTATTTCGCTCAAATGAAGGCTTTCAGGCCCATAGGTGAAGGAAACCCATTTCCCATATGAATGACACCAATCACAAGATGGCGAAGAAAGGCATTACGCCAGATTTATTTCATTGTGCCTATCAGTTATGAAAGGTCAAGTGCAACTGGAAGCTGTTGAAAAATGGATTTGATTGATTGATTGATTGGTGTTTAACGTCGTAGTCAAGGGTATTTCACTTATATGACGACGGACACAAATACAGGACATCACAAACAAATCTGCTTCCCTTTACCCTTTAGCTCTGCGAACACCAGGGCAACAGAAAGCAACCTCTTTTCT
>JARFOD010073079.1:0-21535 GCA_031763545.1 Mopalia muscosa
TAGGAAAAACAGGCCCGGCATACATTAGCAATTGCCAATTATTTATGTACTATGTAGGAAGTATGCACATTTTCCCCACGAACTGCCGCTGGGAGCCGCCGCGGCCGCCTCCACGACCTAATAGAGGAACTATGCTCAGCCCCCCTGCTGCTGCCCAAGTTATTCAAATACTTTCTTTAACGATGTCGGACGGTATATATTTGTATCATTTAAACACCGCTGAATCCCTTGCTTATTGTAGTCCAGTCATTAACAAACCTTGAGTGAATATTTTTCGCCGCTTGGAGACTTTTGTCATGAAACTACACAGGTATTATTAGGCTGTAGCTTTTAAATGACGCCGATGGCATGTCAACATCAAACACTAAGTTGCACTTGTCTACAATAAGTCCAAAACCGCTGTATGCCGTTCACGGTGGGCGTTTAACACTTAACTACTGTCTTATTAATTTATTATGCCAATATAATACCTGTCCGATTGGATTTTCTTAGCTCAAACAGTATGGAACGGTCACCCCATGCACAAAAACAGTTCTTGCGAATTGTACCAGACAATGCACCCACTGAGAAGAGTATAATGATTTTAAACATTTAATGGAGATTATAAACGTTATGTATTTTGTCTCACAAGGAATAAATTTCCATTTGCTCCTGCTGTTATACAGGTATGAATGAGTATAAATGTATATCATAAGCTCATGAGCTTTTGCCAACAATCAACAATTGTAATTAGAATACAAAGGGCATGTTTGTCGGTCAGAATACATAACTCGACATCAAAACAGCGCTCCTGTGTATGGCATTTAACCATACAGCACGAGACTTCCGCTGCGTAATTCTCTTGCATTACCAATGAGTTAGAAATGAATGTTCACCACACATTTTTTTTTTTTTTGTTTCTTTTTATACCGATATATTTAATGTTTCAAACGTTTCAAATAATCGACCAACATGTAGCAATTGATATACAATCGATTGAAGCCTATAGTTTATTTTACATTTAACGCGAACTGTTAACGTTCCTGTCAAATCTCCCCTCCCCATGTATAATACATGATCAATGCGCAAATAGGGGGTCCGTCATAATTGTGATCGTTAGTTCATTAGTTATTATATGAATATATAAACTGGGTCTGGATTTGAAAACTAAAATAACATATCACAGGCCGCCTCGTGTAATATGTACCTGTTAAATTGATCATAAACGGCAACTAAATTGAAAAATAATAAGCCAGTCATCCCCACAAAAACCATGGCTATAAGCAGTGGCTTATCAGCGTCGAAATTGCCCAGTGTTCTGCAAAACTAGAAAGACACTTGTCCGAATTGTGACGTTACGTTTCTTTTTGGTTTACAATGCCGTCGACATTACTATATGGCAGTTACATACTTCTAGTTAGACTTCTGATAATATTAATACCAGAAATTCATTAACTTGAAGCATACAACGCCCATATCAGTATAATTTATAACATAAGACAGACACATGTAACAAAAACGATCAACGAGACAGTGTAGATTACAACTGTAAACATATTTGCTTTGCTATAGCTTTTTCTGCAATACACAGAAGTTTCATGTTTTTATCACATTTATTAAAAACAAAAACAAAAAACCCATAGCTTATAGATTATAATTGAAAGTAAAAGAAGAACACAATGTAGATTTAAAGAAAGAAAACTGTACATTCAGACTTTGTCCCCAGTTAGACAGGATAATATCAATGTACATTCAGACTTTGTGTCCCCAGTTAGACAGGATAATATCAATCAGTGGAGTGATTGTCTCATCTCTATCCATCCCCCGTGGGGGAGCGGGTGGGCTGTTTAACACCAGCAAGCCCTGCAGAATACTCCCCCGACTTTCTCAGTCGATCGTAAGAGGCGAGAAAAGAGGCAACCTGTTGGCCGTGGGTTTCAACCCGTGTCGGAGGAGAATGACATCCTCATGACTGAGAGGCTGCATGGCTGGCAAATAGGTGCCACATAGCCACTCTGCTTTAACACGTCACTTTGGCTCAATATTATCCTAGACGGGTGGTCAGATCTGCCCGATCTAATCAATCGGCTGGTCACTTCGAGCCCTGCAATGGCCATCTATTAATTCTATCATAATTAATAAAATTCATATTGAACCAGAATAAAGTTACATAATATAGGTTATTTAAAAAAACATGGAAAGACTCAAGTATGGATGACGACTTCTTAATTTATTGGATACTGCGTTTCTATCTCATTTGAGAGATCGTTATCAAGTACAAATTAACATCAACAAGCAAATTATTTATATACATGTAGAGTAAGGAGTGTCATGTCTGAGTAGAAATTACAAAGAGGATTAAGTTCCTCCATTGTTGAAATCTTGCTGGTGGGAGATTAGTTGGTCATAGGCATTAGATAGGTATAATCCTTTGTCTCTGTTGAGCTGAGGATCTCTGAAATGAGATAGAAAAGTAGTATCCAATAAATTAAGAAGTTGCTATCCACGCTTAAATTTTTTCATGTTTTATGTACTCCCGACTTCTAAATGCCACTTAAAGAATCAATTTTATGTTATTCTTTGGGTGGAGGGCTACACCCTGACCCGCTGTAGACATACTGATGGTGGTTAGAGGTAGATTTGTATATGCCGTTTGGGAATCTGTATAACTCAGTGTAGATCAAATTAAAGAACCTTAAAGGACATCTAATAAGGTAACACAAACAGTAAATCTGCACTGCCGTTTTGACTTACAGATTTAATTTAGTCAGAACGAAGCTGATAGTTGACTCGATTGAACTCCATTGTAGAGACAAACATCCCAAGTCAGAGTCCGGCATCAATAAGATTTTGCTTTACACCAACAATGGTCGCTCAATTTTAAAACGTCAAACACGGTGCATTATGGGTGCATGACCGCTATTGTAAACAGCAAACGAAATCTTGTCGATACCGGACTTTGACTTCAGAAATCTGTCTCCAGAATAGACACATGGAGCTCAAGCGAAAATGATGTGTTATTTACAGAGATTACTCAACATCAAGAAGTCCTTAACCAGCCGAATAAGATGATTAACCTGTTTGAGAAGTGGTGGCCAAATCCCAACGGAGTGAGGTACGAATGCAAAGGGCTTCGAAGCTGAGCTATTGTTTATGGCTGGTGAAGGAATACAGACCTCTTCATCATTTTATAGAATACCGCGATCCATGTTATTCCTGTATAATAATGATATAATAATATAACAATCAGTATAAATTACATGTTATTAGATGTCGCGTAAAGACAAGTTTAGTTAGCACCATCGATAATGTAGTTTTGATTACCGTTCCATTCCAATATTAGGATACTGAATGTCGGAGATTTTATCAATCCTTTTTACAAATCGAGAAATTGGCGCGAACCTAACGCAGACTAATTCATATGAAAACTAATGCGACGCATCAGAATTAATTTCTTCACAGTATTCTAGCAATATTTTTTCTATTGGAAGAAATCCAGCTCAATTTGCAGCTAGTACTAAAGCCTTTGGAGTATCGTTGAACCAATCGCAATCTAAATGTCAAGGACAAACTTGCTCTGTTCCTCGACATAAGCTGCACGAGACATTACAGGTATTCTAAAAACTAACAGTTAAAAAAAAAACAAACATATACTTATGTTTATTCAGGATTAAGTAGACTAGAATATGCAATAACATTTCTCAAAGGGTCAGTGTCATGAAATACTTAATTTAAGATTCGGTATGATACAAAAAGAATGTCTCAATTTCATGAACCATATAAATTGAGTATAATTTAAGTATTGTGTACTTTCTTTCTAGTAGATACTCCTTAATCTTGATGGATTGAAGGGTTACCGAATTGGTTCAGACAGCCTCCAGTATGTAAATAGACAACCAAAACTGTATAAATGGTCTAGTTCAATCCCTATGACCGGGAGACCCAATCTCAATCCCACCTGTATTCTGTAATAGAGGGTTCCTGGATGGACATGCTTTTGGTACATTTTATCAGCAACAAATACCCTGTTAATAAATACATGAGGGAAATCATTTTATAACACAGACCAATGCAGTAGTCCTTTGATTAGAAGTATTAACGAGAACCGTTTTGTCTGATATATCATCTGTTCCTGACCAGTAGGTTATGTTGTCAACATTAACGAGCAGGTTTCAGCCTACCATTCACAGTGGTCTTGTAAACGGAAAGAACTTGTCACTTTCTAAGACTTTCTCAAACACAAATCTCTAATGCAGCATGTAATTATATCAGCAATCCGTCGACTTGATTTGTTGAATAGTCACCTGATCAATCGAGAAGGTTCACGGCTGTTGTGTGGATTAATCCCACAATGTAACCAGTAGACCTCGATACAACCAGTACCGGTACGTTACCAGTAACACATATCCCAGACTAACCTAATCGAGAGAGCAACTGGCAGGTGTCTAATAGGTTTTCTCGGGACCGGTGAATGTGATAGACTTACAAAGTTTTTTTTAAATAAAATTTACGATGCATTATTTGTTAAGTTTTGGTGTAATTTTAAACAGCTGCTTAATCTGACGAGAAGAGGGGAAGAAAGTACCTTGATTCTAAACTAAAAAACGCCCTACGTAAATGCCGCCCTGAATAAAGCCCTTGTATAGCAGCAGTTAAAATGATCCTTACATATATATTAACCGAACTGTATTTATGGACTGGTTATAAGTAATATAGTTGTTCATTTGTCTTCTCATTTATTACCTTCTAATGAAAAGAGGATAGTCTTATTAATCCAAAGTATAAGAGTAGGGAATTCTATTAGGAAGGCTTTTAAGGGATTGAACAGGTCAATAATAATTGCTTATAACTTATCGTAAAGAGCTTTTGCGTGTACATTTGAGACGACGTTGCGGTCATGGGCGATCGACAATCATGATTGATTGTCAGAGTAAGTGGGAAAATTAAAGAAAGTAAGTAAATAATTATTCAAGGGTATAAGGTTATTAAACAAATGTGTGTTGTGTAGGCATGATGAGTTCATGCATGCATTGACTATTAGGACAATCCAGGGAACATGACATGTACCAGATGATAATCACATTTGGCCTTAGAACCAGTTGATGGTTATCTCCTTTGTTTGGTTTGGAAAGTGGGATGATTCTAAATCTCCGTGAATTTGCTTTCATGCCTTAAACCAATTAGAACTAAAGACCTAGATTTTATGACATGTAAAAGAATCAGACAAATATGTTCTCTCTGCTGATCGGGGATCTATTTTTGTTTCTTAGAGTTTGGCGATTAACTGTATTTGTGTGGTAATTCTTTCAAAGAACATATTCTAGCTCAGGAAACCTTTCAACCAAAGAACCGTATTGGAATTGTACCCACAACCCGTATCCAGCATATCGCCAACATTTCTGACTGTGAGGACCTTGGATTCGATTCTCGTAATGAGTGTATAGTTCAGAATTGAGTAGGCCTAGACTTTGCTGTTGTGAGCAGAACTGTTGTAATTAGGGCAGACACTGAGAATATTTAAAGTAATTTCTTGGGTTAAATATTGATGTAATACTCTCAAAGCATATAGAACAGTTTTCGATAACTTTGGCATTACCTTTGAAGCTTGGAGCATTGTAACTTGTACTTTTGCCAGGAAAAGTTTCACAAGAAAACATTCTCCGTCACACGAAGATCGTAGATTGTTCCAATGTAAGTCGCCAGAGATTACCACTGATAAAACACTGGAATGAATAATACAATAAATATCTTCACGAAGCGCGGCGTATCTATTCCTGAAGTAACAACGACAAATTCCATTTTCAAGATATGTACAGGAAGAGTAAAACATCATGATCAAGGTATAAACAGTTGAAGAACAATATAAGTTTAAAACACCGTGTGATAACCATGGGATGAGATTTAGGTGAGAACGAGTAATAATAGAACTATGTATAGCTTGTTACCCTTAAAGGTGATTTCATTGATATGCATATGGATAACAATACAGATCAGTGATAGGTCTGTACAAGGTTTTGAGTGTGTTTATGTTTTAAATAATTTGAGGGGTACAGAGCGATGTTTTGATTTAAAATTGGTTCATGCTGGGATATAAGCAGTGATTCTTTTGATTTCATTTTAAATTCAGTACGGCTTCAGGCAATGATATTGTATATGCTTAGATTAGGATTGTGGCCTTTTGTAAGACAGTGTTGTCCGAAAGATAAAAACAGACATTTGTTTGAAATCATATTGTTTTCTTCTATCCTGTGTTAAAAGTATCTAGTTGTTTCGCCTATATATGTTGATGGACATTGTCCGCATTGCATTTCGTAAACTACATTACTTTGTAATTCATGGTATTCTTTAGCTTTGTGAGGAAAGTAGGATTCTATTTTGCTTGACGTTTCGTGTACCACCATGATTGTGACACAGGGAATTAGTTTATTTATCTGTTGAATTTCTGTAGTAACGTTTTGGCAAACGGAATGTACATACAGTATGAAGACAAGGAATGTATATTTGAGAATCGAAGATTATACAAAATACTGCATGGTTAAGAACGGAACATTATACAAATACTGCTTGGTCAAGAATGGAACATTATACAAGTACCACGCGATCGAGAATGGAACATACAAATACTGGTTGGTTTAGAGTGGAACATTTTACAAATACTGCCTGGTCGAGAATGGCCCATTATACAAATACTACATGGTTTAGAGTGGGACATTATACAAATACTGCATTGTTGAGAATGGAACATCGTGATTTGCTAGCTCACGACATAATTTGTTTTGTTTGGGAAACAATTTTATCAGTGGTAAACAATATGGAAATAGACTGTGTTTTTGAATTTGATGAGAGAATAAATACATTTAGAATCCACGTGTGCATTAGTTTATATACTGCTATAGAGTTGTACGGGATGATTCGGTAAAAGCTTTTTTTGTTAGCAAACAATCGGTCTATAGGACGGTGTGGTAAAATAAATATATATTTCTGTGTAAAATGGATAATCACTCTGGACAGGTTATTTGGCAAATATCGTCTAAATATCGGATTCTAGACAGGTCAATTTGTGAGGATAACCTAATCCGGTCAGTAAAGTCATTATCTCCCCTCCTGTATTCACACACTATTTTTTTTAGATGATGCTCTCTTGTCAATAGATTATTCTGAAAACTCAAAGCTACACCACATGAACAGAATAATATGCGACTTACCGATAGAAATCAATATGATGGACATACAAACAAATAAAGCTATACATGTAGAATTGGGCTAACAGAATGTCACTGGTTGACCAAGTCTGAATGTTTTAAGCTGTCGTAGTCAGAAATTTGTGGACATTGCTTTGGATTTTTATCCCGAGTCATGTATTCATCTAAAGTGGACAGATGCGAGGAATGGGGTTAAAATATTGACATAGAAATAGAGCGAACCTTTTTAAAATACCTGAAAGTATTGTAAATTCGTAAAACACGGATCTTTAAGTATTATGGAAGCTTTTTAAAATACCTGAATCTATAGAAAACTATCTAAATAAAGACGTGTAAGTGTATGGAACTCTTTGAATGCTGGCCTTTTAGGTTTAGGAAGGACATTGGTCATGAATATATGCTAGTAGTGGAAAAATATGGTGAAATAATAGGAAACTGCAAGAATACAGACCCGAAAGTAGGCAGGAACTATAAAAGCGACCCGGGGTCAAGCAAGACGGTAATAATAAATGTTGACAGAAAAAGGGTTTAATAACCTGCCAAAATGCCGCGTAGATTGACATTACCCAAATTTAATATTTACATATTGTGCCAGAAAACATCTACCTTTGTTGATTGTGTTATTCTTCAAATTTTATCTACCATATAAAGCAATCGCATGCTGTCGACCATTTCCCTTTCAACGTATCAATTGAAATATTAGCACATATTTAGAACTGTCTGTAAGCATTGGGGGAACGGCAGGGGAGATAAAACACGTTTTGATGAAATACAATTAAGTTATACCTGACCCAGTACATATGTAGCAGTTCCAGGATCCCTTGCGAGCGCAGACTGATAGAAAAGATAGCTCTGTTTGGGTTTAACATAAACCAGATATCGCTCTCGCTCTCTCTTGTGAATTGATTTCAAATCAATTAGTTTTTCGTGTGGAAATAAAACGATAAAGATCGGTACCTTAGGATCGGTTAGGATAACGTTTACATCTGGACTGAAATCTGATAACATAAAGCTGTGATGACAGCTGTGATTGCATTGTAATCAATATCTCTTCATGGGGTCGTTTTTATTGCCGATAGTCTCTGATAAACAATTCCTACATTCTGATAAAAAAAACTTCTTTTTTTGATTTTATATTTAATTTTGAGACGGAAATTGCATTTGTCAACAAGATGATTGCTTTGAGACAACCATTACAATATTTACAAACATTATTTCATAGAAAACCATACAAACAATATTCACTAATTTCCAATTTAAAAAAAAATCTCTGAATGACGACTTTTGTTCGTTGATGAGCTTAACTTAGTTTGTAAAGAAAACAACAACAGCAACAAAGGTAGATTGTCAATGTGTGTGTAGTTTCTAAAGCGTAGCGATGTGAAGCAATAGCGTGAATTATACAGGGACACAGTCAAATGTTTGATATGATCATGCTTAAGTGCTAAATTAACCCATTACCCAAACTGCATTCCAACACCTCGTGGTACTGTCAAATGCGTGAATTATTTACACCAATTGACGTTTACTCGAAACATTTGGCAAAGGATAGGTATTTAATTATTTACCATCTCTGGTTGTGTGTTTTTTAAATTTATGTTTCAACTTGAATCAAAACATCCCTTCCGGGTTGTTACTTGATGAATGACCGCTGGCTTAATACAATGTACAGAGTGGAATTATTGGGCTACCTTTAGTAGAGCCTTGATAACGGTTCGCCCGACTGGGGGCTTGTAAAAGCAAACTGCTCCCAGCTCAGAAAAGTCCTCCAGTTGTATGTAAGGGTTTTTACTGGCATGATGCTTATGTGAGAGATCGCAGCCTCCCCGTGTTCCACAGCTGTCACCACCGTATGTGCTCAGAGCGTGTGATCTAATAGACGGAAAACAAAGTGATAGACATGAACTAGATAAGGAAGAGTCAAAGGATTCTGTCCATGGTTACTTTGGAAAACGCCATAAACATGGACATACTCTGTAGTTGTACATCGTGTTTATGTTACCGCAATACCACAAACAAATATGCCTACTACTGACCACGTTTTATTGCTTCTTTTATTGGGGATTTCATATGTATTATGTGCGCGTAGTTTAAATGCTGACCCCGAATTGTCAAAAAGTGAGGAACATGACAATAACACGCGATTACCGAGCCAAAGGTAAGAAACATTATATGTATAACCTCACTGGAGTAAAATGATCAGGGTGTGGACCTGTTTAATTGATAATGTATGACATTCTGTTGTTGTAACGACAGCCATCCTTGCGTACTCTGTACATATATGTTGATCAGTTCAGTTATCGTTCATACCTGGTAAGCCTAACCAGAACATATACATTTTCTCTGATACAATACAGCATTACAACGAGGCCAGCCCAGTGGTGATGGCTATGTAAAGTAAAATATATGCTATACTTAATATGAACTAGAGAGAATCGAGCGATAGTACAAATGAAATCCCCTTGGTATTTTTAGTTTAACTTATACCGTACCAGACGCTTTTCCCCCGGGTAAGGTAACCATTGCCATATTGACCTGTAGAACAACATCTCGTTTCGTTCTAATATGAGCACGCGGCCACGCTGTGTTTCGTGGCGGCTGTACTATAATGATCCAGATTAATGCATCCGGCAAATAACAATCCCAAGGGCAAGAAATAACGCCGCTTCTAAAGCGGTCATTGCACGTTTAGTTTCCAGCAGATGTAATGGGAAATGCCCATTCATTGATTTTCTCTTGATATCTGCGCCATAAAAGTCAACGAGGAATCCATTTACAGAATTTTCTACAAATGGAGGATCTATTGAAATTGACAACATTCGAAGGATGTGTTCAAAATATCAAAAAGGCAAAATATTCAATATTGTATTCCTTAATCAACCAGGCCTCAAAGCTGGCTCTTGTATCTAACTTGCTGAAGCTAGTATTGAGCCACGTGCTCTGGTAATAAAAGCAGATTATAGATCATATTATCATCAAATTAAGTGGTTTATGTTCCGGGAGAAATACCTCATGATCATGTCAATAAACTTCTGGATAACCACTTTCTGTTTTGGGATAAAACAACTTACAACAATATTTATCTGATAATATTACTCGTGCACAAGGGTTTAGAGATAGTCGATTGGCTTACTACTTGCTGTCTGCATAGAGGTAGAAAACACCATGTATTCGGATTTTCGTTTTCCACTATTTACAACTGTATTTACAACTGTTAAACTGAATGATTATGTTGTCGTTTGTAAAGGTGTATCAGTAAAGGTGTATCAGCTGTGAAGGTGAATTTGTTTTTAGGTGTATATCTTATTGTAACAAAACTAGATTATATATCTAGATGTGTTTCCGACTTCAAGCCCACGAAACTCCATCTTCTCTAGCCAAGGGTTACTATTCTGAGCTACTCTGCGTTTGAACCCTTGGCGGATAACTCAGTTATAATGGGACTCGGCTTCCAAGCAAGTGATTGGATGCGTACGAACTTCTAAGCATCCAATCAGATGCTGTGCTATAAGAAGACTTGGCTAGTGAATTTGGCGGCGAATGTAACTGTACACCGCGGGAGTTAGCTAGAACCTTGATCGTTTTATCCGCCATATGACGTAGCTGAAACTCTTATTGTACAATAATTATCTGCCAAGGGTTCAAATGAAGAGTAGCTCGGAATAGTAACCCTTGGCTAGAGAAGACGACGGAACTCATTTGTCAGACTTTAGAGCACAGATAATGCTATAAAAATGCTATGCGCTACATTATATGTACCAATCACCTGCGCATGAGGTACGTTTCGTTTCATTTCCGTTCTCTCGGCATACCCCTCTGCGATAGGCTCACCGTCCGAAATCCCGACGAAACCATTTTAGAACCGTTGTTAACAATTTTTTAGCTATTATTTAAGGCACAAACGGATAACCAGATCTAAATATTATCAGTAATGGTTATTCATGACAACAATTCTTGATTCTTGTGTAACGTTTTTAGCACAAGAATCAAAGGGACTATGTTTGGGACATTTTACATAGCAATATTCTCTGCACAACGTCAAACATCATCACTCTCTAAAAGATCACTTGCGTCCATGACGTCCTACAGAGTATATTGCTACATAAAACGTCAAAAACATCCTGTGCCTTTGACGTCATTATTTTAATTTGTATAATCAAGGTTCATGTGAAACAGAAAAACAGTGCCGAGCCTCACACAGTCAAGTGAGACTATGGTAGAGATTGTATTTGTACGTCATCCATTGAGTTAGTTACAATACTGGGAACTTCAATTATGTACACTATGCCACTGTTTATAGTGTAGGCATATTTGCAATTTCGTGTATTTTTTTTGTTAAAGGCAAAAAATCACTGGATTTTGCCAGAAGGTATCATAAGCTTTAAAACAAAATTATGGTGACCTTTTTTTTTTAACCTTCTAAGAATATGACATCCAAGATGGCGTCCAAAATGGCCGCCAAACATTAGTAATGCGTTATCTTTGCGAATACATGTGATAATATTACAAATTAAATGTCTAAATATATTAAGTTTGAGATCAGGAATCTAAAGGTGTTATCAATTGTATGTTATATGTATCGTTTCTATGCCAAATTCCAAAATGACCACCGTGCACACGCAATATAAGCTATGCTTTCACCCTTTGCATGCATTTCCGAGCGAACAGGATTTTGCTATTACAAACCAAGTATCTATCTACTTAAAGACATGTGTTTTTCCCAATAGATCGAAATGAAATTTCAATGCTTGAATTACTGTTCAATGCAGTGTGTAAACTCTTAAATCATTTAAACAGGAAAATACAAGAAGTCATACTGATTAAACGCCTGGCTTTCATTTAGTAGTTTCAACAATGTATATCCAGGGAATATCGTTTTGTGAATGTCTTAGAAAGGTACACGTCAATCTTCACGGTCTTCATTTATCCCTGGCTGGACAGTGTTGTTGTTGCAACTGAAAACCCAGCATCCACAAACTTCTGCACATGGGAGATTGTTCTTGCGACAGCTGCAACTTCCTTCTCACCCTCGTTTACACCCGCATTTTATATACTGCCTCTGGAGCTGGTTGATTCAAACAGCAAACTGGAGATAATTAACTTGAACCTTCATAAAATGTCCAACCATATGATGTTGGTGCTGGGAGGCACGGGTGAGTTTCACAAGCTTTTCTCCAAATCATGGATATATAATGTGCCCGATGAATGTATAATTCCAGTGAACCAGAAGTTGGTGGAAGGGTTTCTGCTTCGGCTGCAAGATTTGAGTAGAGAAACCATCGGAGCTCTTTAACTTTTGTGTAGACTTTAGATCGAAACAAAATACAGACAAAGCATTCCAACTGAGAACATACATCATGGGGCAGATCAAAGTCATTTCCGAACATTGTCAGTGCATCCAGGATCTCATCTTCACAAGACATAAATACCTTGAAGCACGAGTCGTTGGTTCTACATGGAAGCATGAGCATGGAAGCAGAGCACTTAACATTGCAGAAGAGCGCTTCGGTCCCAAGTTGTTGTATATTATCCACACAGAAATGTTTCACTCCAGCCAGCCCTTTCCCGTAATGAAGGTAGTGGACGTCGGTAAGTTTGGATGCAAGTAGACAAGCAACAACAAGACTTCTGTGTCTGGGGAACTGACATCAAGTTGTGCTTCATTAAGAACAGTTACAACATGCAGTACAAACAAAGTGTCTGTCGGCTCTTGAATATGAGTGATGAACGAGTCAGGGATATAAACATTGCCTTTGGTTTGTTAAGTCTGTTGTTGGAGCTCTTGCTGTGATATACAAATCGTCAGCCAAATACTCGGTCAGTTCTCCTTTCCTCCAAGGAAATATTTTGGATTAAAGTGTTATCTTTCGCGTGGTAATATGTAAACTTTCCCTTGGTCCTCTTTGTCCTCATCTGTTCCTTGAGCGACGTTTTGATGTATCGGTCAAACACCAATCTGACCTCATCATATTGTCCTGCCATGTAACAGATTATTTGGATAAGACAAAATAAAAAGATTAGTAGTCCGAAGAAAGTTATTGTTATTATAGTCACCTGTACATACAAGTTTTAGTCAATCTAATTCACAGTGCTTATGGCATGATATAAGGATTAATTAATTAAGCTCCACCACACCAAGCCTTTCCCAGAATATGCTCTAAACATTATCCTATTATACAGCGAGATGAGTTTGCGGCGATAGCAGAACAAAATGGTTTGGATCTTGTTGAGAGTGGTTTCAAGCAGTTAAAATGTACTTCAAGCGCATTAAGATCAGTTCACTCTCCAACTTAGGGTGTTTTACTACTGTGGCGGCCATCTTGGATTTCAGGCTGTTAGAACGCTAAGAAAAACTGTCACCCTAATTTTATATCATGTTATAATATCAACTAACAAAATAAGGAGAGTTTTTCTTTTAACAAAAAAAATACACGAACCCTTTTCTCATGACAAATATGCCTTCACTATTATTCCGCATTATACTGAACAGTCAAAAGTTGTTTCACATAAATATTTATTAAACAGTAAGCTATGGTGATGACTTTATTCGCCGGGCGGGCGCGGACTGGAAGGGAGCTTCATACTATCCTGGTCGGTGATAACTTTATTCGCTGGGCGGGCGGCGGTTGAAAGGGAGCTTCCTGCTGTCTTAGTCGGTGATAACTTTATTCGCTGGGCGGGCGGGGCTGGGAGGGAGCTTCCTACTGTCCTGGTCGGTGATAACTTTATTCGCTGGGCGGGCGGCGGTTGAAAGGGAGCTTCCTGCTGTCTTAGACGGTGATAACTTTATTGGCTGGGCGGGCGGGGGCTGGAAGGTAGCTTCCTGCTCTCCTGGTCGGTGATGACTTTATTCGCTGGGCGGGTGGCGGTTGAAAGGGAGTTTCCTGCTGTCCTGGTGCTCGGAAGCTCTCTCTCTCTCACTAATTTTTTGTAAATATCTGTTTTGTGTTTTTGTATTGCATACTAGGATTGTCCGGTCATGTTTCTGTTTGTTGCCTGTGGTGACGAGGTTGGTTTCCTCTCCCATTGGACTGGCATGCCTTCATCGTACTAAAATAACTTAACAAAACCGGCGTCAAACCTCAACTTTCAAATTTTTCGCCGGAAGGGGTCTATTCCATCGATGGCTTTCGGAACTGTTTTCTGAAAACTGCTGCAACTCAAACCAAATGGTAAATATGTAGTGTTTACGGTGAACAAACCGGAGATTCTAATTGGTTTCCAGAGTAACAGATAGTCATATGAGTTTTAAAACAAAATATGTATTCTGCCACACAAAATTTTCCATTCAAGGAAATGCGTTTTTCAGAATATTGCAGCATAAAAAACATTAAAAGTTTGGGGAATTTCTCTCTATATACCCCAGATGACTCCAAGGAAAGGAAGTTGATTCCTGTGTCTCAATAAGCTTGTAATATTACCATACATTAGATGGATTATAAAGATAAGCCATCACATGTTGATGTCATCTTAATTGGAAAAATGATGTACGGTTCCGTCGTCACAGTTTTCCTGTTTCCGTTTCTGGTACCATTCTCCCTAAAGACCCGCCGTGTACCTATATGTCAATTCTTAAAGTTCATGGAAGACTCGTTCACACAACTGTGTACCTTTATCGGCTACTCAAAAATGTTACCAAAGTGAACAAAGTTGTGACAGAAGTGGTATGTGTCTTAACACACCGGTCCAGAAATTGTATAATTACACCGGTCCTTTTTAAATGAAAACTTAATAACCATTAAAGGGACGGGATCATAGAAATATAGGCAATAAAGGGATTAATTCCTGAATAGGTCAGGTCAATAATGGAATCCAGTATCGGATTATTATCTTCAGTGACTAAGATTATTGGTATTACTGCAGCTATTTCTTACTTTCTCTGGCAGATCTCTAATCTTCGTGTTCTGTAATAATATGTTATGGATAAAATGTGTGTACAGTAGCTAGCGATTAGCTATACAGAATATTGGCGGTTACAAAGAGCCTAGGTGTAGAATTTAATACTTACAAGTGACGTCGATGGTGGTGTACCTCAGCCTTTTGACTGACACGTCGTGATATGAGCGAAGAAACCTTAAGTACGGTGTTGCCTGCAACATACTGAAAATAATTTTAAATACGTGTGTTGATCCACTTCTTGGCTAAGTAGGGATGTGTTTGCCTGAGTGATTCTGTCTTTACTCAATGTTGGATAAGCACACACCTTTCAACAGAGCACACGACTTAGTGTGCTTCTTTACTGATCATTTTTGTTTAAATTATATTTGTTATATTTGCACGAAAAAAAATTAATTACAATCAAAAAATGTTTTTTCTATTGCACAAATTAAGCTTTTGCAACATATACTCTCCGAAAAAGAAACGCAACATCACAAACAAAATTTAAAACATGAATTCTCCATACATTTGCGTGATTGAGACAAAACAACATGATCCTGTTATAATGTAAATGTCCGATAATAGAATTTAAGCACCTGATAGTGGATGTAGATCACACGTGACTTTTGGGTCAGTCTTTGTATAACGCTTCACGAGGAAGGGTAGGGGAAAACTGAGGGAAGTTGCACGTGCGAATCACGCCTAATCATTAAGCAAGTTTAATGGGTATAAAAGACACATAGCCGTTCAATTGAATTCAGTTGTTAATGAAACCGGACCATAACAGCAACAGAATCCGCATCAAATGTCCCAGGGCTCCAGAGAATATCGGCACAGACAGTCCGAAACCGTCTCCGTCAAAACGCCTTACAACGCCTTACGCGCCAGACGTCCTTACTTTGGCGTAGTACTGAGACAACAACATCGACGTGCAAGGCTCCGATGGCACAACAGATTAAGATGCGTACGCAGTCGATATCCAGCGCCGCAAAATCTGCAAGAACTGCAGCAGGGTCTTGAGCAAGAATGGAAGAGAATTCCGCAAAACCGTATTTGTCGATTGTTCATGTCTATGCCGAGACCGGTCCGTGCTGTGCTACAGGTTAATCGTGGGCACAACAGATATTGACTTTGCATTGACGTCATCTGGGCGTTCTGGACTTTAATGTGATAAATGTTGACATTTAAATGAACTTCAAAATCTGAACAACCAGTGTGCTTAATTTCAATGTAATGTGGTGCTTATTTCTGTATTTAAAATGATGCTGAAAATTCTTATTGGTATAAAAAAAATTCATGTTACGTTTCTTTTTTGGGAGAGTATATTAACAAATGTAGACATAGATATCAAGGCCTCATGAATCTGACATAGTTCTTAATCTGTACATTCTCACATACATTCGCAAATACTGAGTAATGCAATATTTCTATTATTATTAGTGTGAATCTCAACATCTCTAGTCTGGAATTTCTACATTGAAATTCTTCTTAACATTTCTTTTTAAATAATTGCATTGCTAAGCATACGTATATGTGTACTTATGTGACACAAAGTTATAAAGGCGAGCGAACGATAATGCATTTCATGGCCATAAACTAATGAGACGTCAACTTGGTCCTAATCATTAGCCACGCTATTTGTCAGATCCATTCCAGGCAATAACTTATAATATTATCCTTTATAAATGTGCTAAACTATGCCATAATAGAAAGCAGCAATGAGTCTTGTCATTAATATATTCTTCTCCGAAATTCATCTAGGCAAACAACTATGCATAATTTGTGGTCCACCGCCGCAGCATCGGGTGAGGGTCAAAACGTTGTCATGGCAATGTCATTGGACGTCGTATCGGCGTCTAGTTTATTCATTCCCATTCGAGGGGGCTACAGCACCCAGCAGGCCTCGACTTCGTTACGTGGCCTGATTTTATATTGAAAAATAATCTTTCTCTTTCGTTTTTCTTACATTTTATTTAAAAGTATTATTAAAATTTCGAACAGGTCATCAATAAAGAAAACAAATTCGATTGGAAAAGAAGCATTTGGTATCTTGGACAAAAACATTAAATTATTGTATAACACATAATTGTATTGATGTATATATAGTTGATGCTTTAATATTAGTGTTTTATGAAAGACAATGGCATCTGCACCGCCCGTGCGTCATTCGATGCCGAGGGACATATTTACACGATCATATAAATTCAAATGCAATTGCTGTGAAAATATTCCATATGCTGGTATCCGAAGTTCTAGTCTGAAGCAAACGCGACTGGCTGACCTTCACTTGGATCGAGCAATCCCAACTGAGTAAGCGGGATTATTGTGCGTCAAAAGGAGATTAAGCATGAATAGCAGTGTAAATCAAATAACACCGACAGGTTGACCTATCTGACTTTTTCGTATGCCATCTAAGCCACAAAGGTTCTCTTTAGTATTACTGATTGATTGGTTTGTGTTTAACGCCGTGTTTAACGGTATTTCACTAAAAGGCCGGTGGTGTATTCCACCAATAACTGACCCTAGCACGACCAACGTGTTAAGCATTTCCATAATGTCGAAAGTTAATTTTTCTCCATTGCTAGGTAAAGACAGTATTGCTACTTTTCAAACATGATTTTAGTATAACTTATCTTTATAAGAACACCAAGTGTAGATGGGAACTGGTCTGACACTATTTGATTTAGACGCATACATATATGTGTTTGGACTAATAATAACGTTAAAAGATTGTTTCAGATTATGGGATGGAAATCGTGTAATGAGGAACAGGTTGATCCGTCTACACAATCAATATCTTGACAAATATTCAGAATAAACCTCTGTATTGGGATGAAGCCTAAGAGCATACCATCTGATAGATTTATAGCAAAATATAAACGTCTGCCGTATGTTAAGCTTGACACTGTTTATAAAGAACTCGTGTTGTATAAACAGTGTCAATCACCTATATGTACACTGTTTACACAATCAGCATTAAGGGTGATATTGTTTTATTCTAAATGATCTATCATAAATCCTGCTGTTACTCATTTTTATCCATAAGCATTGTCTGTGGCAACAAGGTTACCAGAATATACGAGATATTTATTATATTTTACTGGATAAATGACATTTGATTAACATTATAAGAGGAAACCTATCGATTCCTTGTTGCCTAAAGTGTTTTCTTAACACTTACGGCTGTCGTTACAATATTTTCTAAATGGTTTGAACGTGCTGTTCACTGACATTAGCACCCAGATTGCAGTAATTAGTAATACTTTCTACGGTTAAACATAAATTGCTACAACTACAAATTGTAGGCGGTTTCTGGAATGTCACGACCATACTAGAACATACTCAAGTGTGTATCCTTGTATATTGCTACTACTATGGTTATCTATATAAGGAGGTAGAAGGTATGGGTTTTTAATCAGAACAAGAACACGTGTATGTGCTCTGGATGGACAGCCCATTAAAGGGTCTAAATTGTCCATTTGTTTATTTCTTTATTAGAACATTCTGTTTTTCTCCTGATATGAAAATTCCTATGAGAAGTTATTTTATTTGAGCTTTGAAAATGTTGAGTCAGTTCTTTTCAAGTGTACAATTGGATGGATTTTGAACAATTTCTGAACATCAGTTTTTGCTGAAATATACTTTCAAGCCCTTTGAGCTAAACCTATGAATTTAACATGCTTATAAGTGACGTAATAATTTTACTTTTTTCGTTATTCATCTTTTAATGAGGACATTCCAATGTTCAAAATTACTGTTAGATAAATTGTTTTAAAGAGAAGATTGGGCTTCCTTTTACATGCTCAACGTAATACGATCTGCCAAAATTGTTCTTTACTTGTTTACAAACCATTGTTAATTTAGTTCGTCTAACAGCTGCATATTTAGGTTAACATCTAGAGTTCGATAATCCTAAAAACAGCAGGGCCATAGGGCTGCGGAATGAGATTAAACACTTATTGTTGAGTAAATGAGATACTGCTTGAAAGAGTGGTCTATCTGAATTCATTTAAGGTTAAGTAAATGTAATATTATTTATTTATTTAACAGGATGTATTAAATGTATGTTAATCATGACGATCCTCTTTTAAAATAGGATTGAATTTCCAACTTAATTTATTATCTGTCAACATTTGCAATTAATTGAAATTGGTCGGGTAGTATTTTGAAAACATAGATTAAGCCAGCAGCTCTGACTTCGTCCCCTTTTTCAGGTTTGACAAACCGAAGCAGTTATTTCATGAACGCGGAGAAATACAATACCCAGGCTATAACACGGGTAAGTCTCCAATTGTTACACCCGACACGTTATTCTTCCGCCCCACGACTTCATTTCCTCTCTATTTCAGATTTTTCCAGAAGCTTCTAGGCATCCATGGCTCAGCTCTGGCATTGGATAGAGATGGCACGTAATATCCCATTAAAAATATGTTGTAAAGGTGAAATTTGTAGAAACAACTAAACGAGTGTTATTTATAAAAAAATTAAAAACGAAAAACAAAAACCAGCCAAACCAAACAAAACATGAACAACGTATTAATGCGGGCAAACGCAAGAGCAGAGTAAACGCTTTGACACCGGAACGATCGTTTGTATTACTTGAGTTTCTACAAATTTGATCTGGACAACATGGCTTCACACACCTTCTCTGTACCTCTGAATCACCAATCTCAACCTTGTGTGCTTTGGGGCTTTTCGTGCATGCTGCATGTTCTTCAAATCATATTGAATCCTTATACGCCATCTTGATTCTAACAGTAAGCTGAGCTGGTTAGCAGCTTGCTATATGAGAAATTATTTACTTCTGCCTACAATTCACTAGAAGCAAGACAATTCCCTGTAACCTGCATGAAAATTGTCCTGAAGATTGAATTAATATAACAAGGTAGAGAGAAATAACCTGCAATGCTGCCAGCACAAAGCAATGTATGTGGTGTATTTCTTGTCGTATTGTGGTAGTTTAGAATTATTACAATGTTGAAACTTTCAACGTTCAAGTGTGGTCATTCTTATTGTGCCATTATTGTGAATTATTATTGAAATATTTCTTCCCCATTTGGTGAGTGTGATAAACTGTGTTCTTTATTACAGACCATGACAATAGGTTATAATTGTTTACACATCTCCGGTTTGATAATGTGCAAGATGACAACTCGGCTTCTGTATTGTTCCATTTCCCGCCTGAAACAGCTAGCAAAATACACCCAGGTTATAAACCTGCCTATATAACTACGCAGCTGCGTGTTTGAAATTCACTTATAATGTTTTCAGTAAAGCTGTTGATCTTAAATAAATCTATAAATTTCTGTCCGTAAAATAAAAACTCCTGGACAGAAATGTGAGTTATTAACCAGCTTTCTTCAAGATGATGTAAGGTGCTGGAATTATAAATGAGTTTGCGAAGTTGCAGAAAGCAGTGTCCATTAACATGTCCTCTTTCTTGGAATGGTACATGACACTATTAGCATGTCTCTTTCTTGGAATGGCACATAACACTATTGACATGTCTTCTTTCTTGGAATGGTACATAACACTATTAACATGTCTTCTTTCTTGGAATGGTACATAACAATAACATGTCTTCTTTCTTGGATAGATTCATAACACTAACATGTCCTCTTTCGTGGATTGGGGTATTACACTAACATGTCCTCTTTCGTGGATCGGGGCATTACACTAACATGTCCTCTTTCTTGGATAGGTGCATAACACTCACATGTCCTCTTTCTTTTTTGTATGCATTTGTAAATATAAGTTTGGACTGACTGTATGCTATTCTCCGTCTTTGTATGTAACTATCATTGAAATAACCATTGTGCTGCTCCAACAGGTAAGACGACAGACGTGCTCTGTGGCATCTACATTAACAGTTTTGATTCCATCAGTATTCAGAGTATGGTAAGTGTTTGCCTTTTTGCTACTGATCTCTAACTCGTCATCATCACCCTATTATATACCGTATTATATCTTCCTTGATTAACAACCGAACTAAGGTTTTGTAGAACAAAAAGGGTAGAGCTGACCTGAAAACAATGAATAGGTCAGGTTTAGTATTTACTCGTAACACACAAGTACAACGTTACAACATTAGCATATGCGAATATGTTGAAAATACAAGAAGGATTTTAACCTGTGATTGCATAACTAGTTTACTTAATTTAATCTGTCAAATTCCATATGAGGTAATATCCTAAAAACTAACCACACAGATCAAAGCTGTTATCTTCGAAGAGGTAATGTTCTCCAATATAAAGTATTTCAGCAAAGATATGCATTAAGGACTCTACCGCTAGTCGGGCGTAACATTTCGACTTTTTTTTTTTTTTTGCCTTTCTGAAATCTTCTTTTCTTAATCTTGATAATGCAAAAAGTTTGACCAAAAAATTTAGTATTTTAGATTGTTTTTTTAGATTTAAATTGTAAAATGCATGCTTCAAAGATTATGCATATCGAAGGGCGGAAGGGATTAACGAGAT
>JARFOD010073090.1:0-37784 GCA_031763545.1 Mopalia muscosa
GTATTTCTGTCCGTCGTCATATAAGTGAAATACCCTTGAGTACGACGTTAAACACCAATCAAACAAACAAACAATCCGTATATCTCGTTATATAATTCATATGGAGCCAATCAATGCACAAACAATATATATATACAAACAAAACATTCACGTGTTTCATTGGATATTCAGCACAAAGAACCAAGTAACAATTTCGACGAACCGTGCTTCAGCGAATCAGCGGTTGAAATGGTCTTCTTCAAACTGCTGTTTTACACAAGTATGCGTAGAATGACTGATTGATTGATTGATTGATTTGTGTTTAACGCCACATTTAGTGGTATTTTAGCTCGCTGAATGACTGAGAGAATATCTTACAATCTTTTGGTGGACTTTCCGAAATAATCATTTCTTACTAATTATTTACAATGCAAAGATCATTATCACTTTTTGTAAAACCTTTCTTTTGGGATGTATTAAGCTGTTTAGTGTAAGAACATGTTGATGAGTTACTGCATGGCTTACCCTTCCTTTCTGTATTCGAGTGCACATTCTCTACAGTTTAGGAACTGTCCCATTTGTTTATTGCCAGACAGTATATCGACAGGAGGTCTGTTATCGCATGGCCATCAGCCCTAGATAGGTAAATATTTTATTGTTGTCAATCGTGAAATGTATAGTCCCTCATCTGGTCTCTATCCCCCCTTTCTTCAAGCCCATGGCCACTCAGTTGTTTCTGTGGCAATACAGATAACTAGACGTTGGTGTAATCACCTCACAGCACGTCATCAAGTCGGTACAGTGGGTTTACTTAGAATCGGGTGTTTTTTGACAAACACAAAGTCTCATTGTAAGTATAACAGACAACGGAAATAAAACAGTACAACAAAAACTAGGTAACGATAAGCCAATTAACTTAAGCTGAAAAACATATTAAAAAAATTTAAAGTTGTTTAAATAAAGACTTATTTCCAACAAATAGCTATAATTTATCTTTGACTTTATCTTGGATATGTATTATTGTATAACCATTTCAAAGAAAGATTCTCAAAATAACCGTGTTTAACATATACAGATAATTGACCTTATCTAAATGCCAGGCTCTATTTGTTCGGTTTGGAATAAGAAAATGATTATCCTCATAAAACCATGAAGCTTCAATAAACAAATACAAGGCGCTGCCAGGCACTACAGTTAAGTTTAAATTAAGAACGCTGGATATTATACAGCATCTGGCCTTTCCAGGTTTAAGTACGTCTTAATTTTCATGGCCGCCTAAACCCTTGATTTCTGACTAGTTTGGTAATTGCCTAAGATCGCCTTCAAGAACGAAACCCTACACTGTTCTCAGAATGGCTCTTTTAAACGATAGGGAAACTATTCTCGTCAACCTTATGCATTACCTCCTCGCCATCCATGATGTATTACATTATGCAATACGTCCCTCTTTGTGCATTATATAATATTTAAAACCGGCAGTGATCAACTCAAAAATAGCAAAAATACCATGTGACATGGAATCAATATTCAGACAAACTACCGCCGACGTATCTTATTGTGGAAAGAACCCACAAGTGTGCCTTCTTTTTCAACAACATTATTACATAATGTTTTCTGTCATTTTCTTAGCACGGACTCCGAATGAATAATATTCATTGAGTTAGAAAGATATCAATTTTGTGCGATCGGACTTTTTCTTTATTCTAAACTCAACCTCAAGACTTCAGCGCTTATAAATTAGTATAAATTATATTTAACTAATTCATCTTATTGAGGCGGTCAACATCTTCGATAATTGTATTAATGTCAATAAGTTTGTTTACATCAGGACAATTATAGCACAAAAGGCGGATGTAGCGAAGGCGCATCATAATGGAATTCCACTGCATAGAACAAGAGTGCTGTATCGCATGAAGTAAATTGTCTCCTTCAACAAATTCTTCTTTCACAGAGTAGGACAATACATATACAGATTGACCACCGGGTTTTGGCTTTAGCTTGTAAATTAAGTGCTATTCTGTGTAAAAGAGTAAGAGGAGAAGCAAAGGCCAACAAAGTGAAAGTATTTACCTGTTTACATGCAGGCTTAAATATAACGGAACTCAAATCTCAGCGGTGAGTCAAAAGGGTCTTGTTCTTTTCTCTCCGATATATTTTATCAACGCAGATTCTAACGTGTGTCGAATCGAAGACCTCTATCAGTACGTGTAATGGTGTCCTCTTAACGAAATATCCCGCTTAGCAACTGCAGTGTATATAAAATAATGCATTTTATTAGCATGTGAATTTTGAAACATTTGCGTGGTTTGTTTACATATTTCCATTTAGCTGTATTTTGTTCCAATTTTTTAAAGGGAGTGAGGGTGGGTCTGGTGGCTAAGGACAGGGGATAAGGAGTACCTTACACAAGGCTGATATGAGTGAAACCTCCTACACATATATGTGTGCAGGTTTGTTGTGTTTTTGTGTGATCTTTGCATAAACCATGGTTCACACCTGTTAATCATTGTAACGAGTTAACACATTACCTATCTCACCGACAGGTAACTGGTGCTTAGTAGGCCACGATACCAATACAATAAGGTATGTTGTACCGGCACTGTGGCCTAAATACAAAGGTTGATTATGCTGTAGGTGTATAAAAAAAGACTTTAACGAGAAATGCATCACTGGTAATGTCCGACAAATGCTGCACACCTTCATTAGTTTTTGGAATGAACATAACCTGTTATCTAATAGTTAAGTTAATTGCTAGACTGTCTTAGCTGGGGATGAGTCCTTTTTTTGCACTCAGGCCCCACATTCATATTTACTCAAGGAACATAATGTTGCTTAAAAGTAACGCGTACATCTTCAATAAATAAATCGAAATGTTACCCGCCAGGTAACCAATTAATCATGTGACAGTTAATTGAAACAAAACACTAAAGAAAGGGTCAAAAGTTCCAGTTTATTCTCTCTTGACTTGAAATCAATGCTCAGAGAGTAGTTTTATCTTCTAATCTGTTGAAATGATTAAATTTGGGATACCATCCAAGTCATTAACTCTTGCCCTTGCTATTAATTAAATCGCTTGTCAATCATATGGCACGCTACCCGGCAGTTTTTCTCTGACCGTGACACCTGTAAAATGTTAATGATGGTCACGAAAAAGCATAGTTTACGAGCAATTCAGAACATTGTTTATTTTTATTATTATATTTATTTTCATCATTCTTTACAGAAAGAAATGCCTAGATGCATTATGGTACATTGCGTAAATTATTTGATTTGACAAGCTCGATATTCTTAACACAATATATTAAATTATACATATATATATGCTTTTTAAACATATTTACACAATGCAGTGCTGATACAATGCTAAATGTAATCAGTGTAACAGAACAAGTGCTGAATATCTGAGAAGTAAATAGTCACTATCCTTCGGTCCTCGACCCCTAGATTATCCACGACGAACTGTGCCTACATTGAATATCAATATATCTTGCCGTTAAATCGCGACACATTTCCCCCAGACACACGATGCTTACCCTAATTGTCAGTCGTATCATAAATACTGGTTATTCATTTTCAGAACATTGTTTGTCTGTTGTTTAGTTAATGGATGCTTTACGTTTTTTCACTCATGCGGTGAGATTGGTATCTGAAGCCAAAGTGAATTTGGTGTAATAATGAGCGGGAAACATTTGCTTACGATGACAAGACTCATTAAACGTGTCACTAAAATTGTCCGTTGCCACTGTCACAATTGGGGCACAGATTATGAGGTAGGGCGTTCGGGAGGTTTCTTGTCTGCGTCCAATCAAACCCACTAGATCCGCACATTATTATCAGCTTCTAGTCCATTTTTATTGAAAATAAATTCCCGTTTAGGCCAAGGGAGAAGTACAGGCCGTAGGCTGTCATCCTGCTCACAGACTAATAATCACAGCTTGAACCGCAAAATTTATTAAAGGCTTCCGCCAATCGGCATCGCGATAGGTTAATGCGAGGGAAATATTGACTCGAGCCTTACTGTCAGTAAAAGGGCCCCTAACCCTAAGTCCGAGCCTATTTGTCTGAATTCATTCTTTTTTTATTGATTTCTGGGGATCCGACTTAGGTTTAGGGACCCTTTTACTGACAGTATTTTTTAGTTTTAGTTCTGTTCCCCAGCTAACAAGTCTATTTTTAGCCGAAAGATTTTGATTATTTCAAGATGAGGGGCTGCGCTTGGAGGAATGTTGTCTCGTTGCAATATAGCTGCAATAGTCACAGCCTACGGCCTGTACTTCTCCCTTGGCTTAAACGGGTATTTATTTTCAATACAAATGGGCTAGAAGCTGATAATAATGTGCGGATCGGGTGTCATATCAGACACCATGTTGATGCCACGTGACAAAGCATTGGTAAGTTATTTTTTCTAGCTTACTGTTCAGCGCACACAAATTTTGATACGAAACATTGAACAATTTGTTTTTTTAAATGGCTCCGAAATTAAAATGAGGAAGATATCAATTGAAATATTATCAGTCAGGTCTCTAGACATGCTTCCATGCAGCCGTTACTGCGTAATGATAAATCATAATATTGTGTAGGCGAAATGCGCGGGATTTTAATCACTACCAGTGCACAACGCCTACGCAACACTATAATGTTTTGTTTTCAGTTCGAGGGAAGCCTGGGAATTGATATTAATTGAAACTTTTCCAAGTGATAAAACCACTGTTTTTCCTTTCTGTGTTCAAAGTTCCCAACTCAATACAACTTTAAGAATCATTAAACCTAATTTACCACATGATCTGAACAATATTTTGTAACAGTAAAACCATTGAAAATAGGAGATTCCCCGAGAGGGGGGATGTAACTGGAAGTCAATTTGGATTTGCACTTAAACACGAGTTTACTGAACAGCGTTTACAGGAATACTTTAACTCAAACATATATCGACTTTGATTAGTAATCCGCCGTGATTAATAGTATTTATTTCATGTGTATGGCTGTAATATACTCTATCAGTGATTGTCCCGACAATACAAACATTGGCTGTGAACTGTGTTACCTGTGTTGTAAAATTACTATTCCTCCATCGACGAGCAAAGATATGATGACTTCGATCTGTACAAACTGGCCTTAACCTGAGACTGATATTGCTCAAGAAACCATCGTCGATCCACGAAGTGTAAAGATAATGTCATGTAGGCGGAACGCACTGTTTAAAATAACCATCAGTGCCAAAACGGAACGCACTGTTAAAAATAACCATCAGTGCCAAAACCCTACGCATCACTATCATACCATTTCCTTGTCGAAAAACAGCAGCGGGATTTGTGACGGATCAACCTGATCAACTGATTTGTGTTTAAAAATACGTTTCCTGTTTGTGTTTAAAGATAATAGAATGTTTAACATAACTAATTGAAAGATTGAGAAAGTCATTTAGGGAATCTTAAATAAAGAGAAAAAACCCTATTTATCTAGCACAATAAATAGGGTTAATTCCTCCGTCGTAGCCCTACATCCCGCCTATCTCAACCCATAGTGAAGGTTGGAAATTGATCCGCCGCTATGGCCGGCCTCTCAAAACATATATCCGATTTTTCTCTGATTTTTTTTTTTTGGATAGAAAAATCACAATAGTCAAACTCCTTCGTTCTTTTCTGACGTTTAAATAAAGTTTTATTTGAGTTTCTCGCCCGAGTTGACACGTATAAGTTATCTCCCTTTGCAATAATAAGATTGAAAAACCGTCAAAAAAGAAATATTGTAAGTAGGTAAAATACTAATCAATGGTTTCAGTCTATCTAGAAAAAATCAGAGAAAAATCAGAAACAATTTGTTTGAGGCCGGCCATAGCGGCCTATCGATTTAGACGGAGGAATTAGCCCTATACATTGTGCTAATCAGTTGTCAGGTTTATAGCTTGTATGGTTAATATTACTAATTTGATAAAGATTTTTTTTTTTTTTTTTTTTCAAGAGCTTTATCGAGAATTTTACTCCCCAAAAATTATTCCTGTTCTAAAGATTACTTTAAATTTGAATGGTAAAAAACGTAACAATGATAAGCGTAGAACATGGGATTACAATGTAGATAATCCCAGGCGGAACCGCATTGACTCCTCTTAGATCGTCGCCCACAGTTTAGGTATAGACACCTGTTGGCATGGCAGCAATAAATGTGTTAAGACTGTGTGATCCACCCTGTGTTAAAGACGATTACAATTTCCTATTGATATGTTTCGCATATTACGAAGTCCAGAACACTATATTTTGATCATATTACTGAGAAGAAAAAACAACAGATTCAGCCAAAATCAACGTCTATTTTAGAAAGTCTAACACATTTTATCCATGGAGCTCACGAAATACGAAAACCCAAAATGTCCCATTTTGTCTGCTTAAAACTGTAATGTTAGTCTGTATGTCTCCCTGTTGCTTACAGATCGGTATACTTATTTATAGTTACTAACAATTTGCGTTATTTTCAAACCATTATCCGCAAATAAATGTTTCTTATGTAATAAGTACATATCGGGAAGCTAATGGGCTTACGAAAATAAAATTGTCTATTTATGAAACTATCTATTTTGTCTGCTACTACACAACAATCTAGGCTGTGAAATATCCAGCATTTAAGATCTTACACGTTAAATACAAGACCTGCTTATCTTATACAGCTAAAACACGACAATGCCCACTACCTTCAGACAGATAATACTTGATAGATATATCTAAAACCATAGGACATAACTCTTAAAATAATTGTCCAACCCTTAGAGATGCATTTATTCCAGACGCCAAACAGACATATTTAAAGGCATAGAACACGATAATCACCTTGCTTACGCGCAATTAAAATAGAAAGTTGACTCAATTGAGCTATAAAAACAACCCGAGGCGCAGCACGGCCAGACTGAACTATATTGTAGGACTTCCTCTGTGGCACCAGGTCAAAATGAGCTCGGTCACCTCTACCTATATTCTCAAACTGACAAATTCACAAAAACGATAGATTTTTGTCTGTAAGCACTCAAATGATCTACCCGTTTTGTTGGCGATGTTAAAGCATAGATGGTGATTCTGCCCCTATAGAAAACATGAACACGGGTTCAAAAACTGAACAACAGTTAAAGTTCTGCTTAATCTCTGGCCGAAACAAGACAAAGTCATCTGGTCAATTCAAAGGTCATGCAAGGTAAACACAACGTATTAGAGCTGTATCCGTTGATTTAACAGCTCATGATAATCAGCACCCACTGATATAATCATGATCAAATCACATTGATATTACAGCTCGTGATAACCACGATCAGATCCCAATGATATTACAGCTCGTGGTAATCACGATCAGAACCCATGGGAATAACAGCTCGTGGTAACCATGATCAGATCCCAATGATATAACAGCTCGTGATAACCACGATCAGGTCCCAATGATATTACAGCTCGTGATAGTCACAATCAGGTCCCAATGATATAACAGCTCGTGGTAACCACGATCAGATCCCAATGATATTACAGCTCGTGGTAATCACGATCAGATCCCAATGATGTAACAGCTCGTGATAACCACGATCAGATCCCAATGATATTACAGCTCGTGATAGTCTCGATCAGGTCCCAATGATATAACAGCTCGTGGTAACCACGATCAGATCCCAATGATATTACAGCTCGTGATAACCACGATCAGATCCCAATGATATTACAGCTCGTGGTAATCACGATCAGGTCCCAATGATATAACAGCTCATGGTAGCCACGATCAGGCCTGAATGATATAACAGCTCAAGATAATCATGATAAGGTCCCACGGATATAACAGCTCATGAAAATCATGATCAAATCCCAATGATATAACAGCTCATGATAACCATGATCAGGTCCCAATGATATAACAGCTCATGATAACCACGACCAGGACCCAATTATATAACAGCGAAAGATAATAATGCTAAGGCCCCAATGATATAACAGCTCACGATAACCACGATCAGGCCACTGTGATATAACAGCTTATGATAATCATGATCGGACCCCAATGATATTACATTTTATGATAACCACTATCAGGTTACTGTGATGTAACAGATCATGATGACCATGATCATGTCCCGATGATATATCAGCTCATGATAACTACGATCAGGTCACAATGATATAACAGCTTATGATAACTACGATCAGGCCACTATGGTATAACAGCTCATGATAACCACGATCGGGCAACTATAATATAACAGCTCATTACTATGATCAGGTCCCAATGATATAACCGCTCATGATAGCCACGACCAGGTCCCAATGATATAACAACTCACAATAATCATGATCAGGTCCCAATGATATAACAGCTCATAATAGCCACAACCAGGTCTCAATGATATACCAGCTCATGATAGCCACGACCAGGTCCCACTGATAGAAGAGATCATGATAGCCACAATCGGACCTCAATGATATAACAGCTCATGATAATCATGATCAAGTCCCAATGATATAACAGCTCATGATAAACATGATCAGGCTCCAATGATATATCAGCTCATGATAACCACGATCAGGTACAAATGATATAACAGCTCGTGGTAATCATTATCAGGTCCCAATGATATAAGACTTCGTGATAATCATGATCAGAAGGCACTGAAATAACAGTTAGTGATAATTGAGATCAGTGATATAAATAGCATATATAACGGACCTGAAGCGATTTAAACAGTACTAATTAAGGATTTACCAGCACGCTTAGCGATAACAAAGATTAGTCTAACTACTTCGAAACGTGGCTTAATTAAAGGCTAATCAATCTCTAATTAATCTATATTGACGAGAGGCTTTGTTAGCGTTCGATCATCAGGTGCTAAAACGTCTAACCACTCTTCCAAGCGCGTCGAACAATCTAGTCTTGATAATCCCAGATCCGTAGTAAATGTGTTGTTAAAGGTATTCCCAAATGGTTGATACCTGGAATGTTGTGAATTTTAGACCAGATTCACTGAACGATTTGCAGCATGTTTCATAAAAAAAATGTGCGTACTTGCTGAAAAATTTTAATCGAACATCTGCCTTTAATTATTACAGCTCAGCGATTCTCGAGTGACGTCACCAGGGAATTACACCACATCATTGGTTGTTATACAATACGCCGCCATTTTGTTATTATCCAGGTATTTGGAGAGCTGTATACAAAATATATATCTATATATACTATATGTTCTATTTTGACCGGCTTTTGCTGTCCTTAGGAGAGATTTACTCACAACGGTTGTAAAAATCTCAAACCCTGGTATTAATTTTACTATGTCCATAGATTTATTACCCGATCAGTTGACTTAAGAATTAAGGTAGTAATTATCTGTCAGCTGATAATATAAGGTCTATTTTTTATGCTTGTTTTTACATATTAGTATATAGATAAACCTGGAATATTTAAGACAATAGTGCACTATTAATATGTGAAAACGATTTCATACTTCTGGTAACCTTGTAAACCACTATAATATTTCAAAATAATTTCTTTGTCCCCAAAACTTTATAACTTGTTCTATAGAGGAGACCACCTAGTAGTTTCTTGGCTGTGTTTAATGGAAAACATTAAGCATTACAAGTAGAATTTAGCTATGGAAATTATATCTGAATATATTTTTGAGAAGTTTTAAAACTCAGGATTTCATATAAAGAATTTTTCTGAAAATCCAAAAATGACATGGAAATTTATTGCAAATGGAATTAATGTCAGAAGAAAAAAATAAACAGTACATTTCTGGTGTTTTATTTATCAGTTTCTTACTAAAAACGAAATAAATTAGTTTATTGAGTAGAGATCAAATTGAACTTAAAAACTGTGCCATATCATTTCGCAATTGTGTTAACAACAATTTCAATGGACATTTGTTGTTAGTTTCATAGCAAGAAATCAGATAAAAATCATAAATATTTTTTTGAAAACATATTGAAAAATTTAGACCGAAATAAACAGAGGCACTATTTTGATGTGCCAACTGTCCTCTTTAAAACGCAATATATTTGAAGTCCACCGTTCAGAATTATGAATCATTTTCCTATAATAAGCTTGAAATATTTAACCGGTGCATGTACTAGGGGTCCAGCGAGATACGAACTGCCTATTTTATGCATAACCTACCCATACCAGGAAATAAAGTACAAATTGATGATGACCACGGCAGACTTGAAAATCCAAGGTGTTTCAACAAGACTATTTACCGCTGTTTAGGTTTGTGTGTTGTGTACTAGACTCTTGTGCCACCAATGTTAGGATTGGTTTCGGATATATTTTGAGCCCCAGCAGCGGAGGGGTGGAGAGTGCACGTTTTAGAGAGTGTATGCTCCAGGCCTTGCGTGGACTGTATGTGGGCTGGTATGCAAGGAACCAGCGGAAGGTCGTGGATTTTCTACGTTTATTTATTACCCAGTTTCCTCCCACAATAATGCTGGCTAATGATCTGTAATTGGGATTTAATCCTGTTGATCTAACAGCGGATATATAAATAACTGAAAGAATAAATAAATAATTTAAATATATATATATACTTCTATATAGATATATATAGGTTTAACTTGTTTAAGAGGCATTGAGAATATGATGTACTAAACATAAGACAAGGCTCTATGGATTACAACTTCTAGTTTATTAAGAACATAACACAATTCTATGGATTTCAACTTCTGTATTATTATCGAGCAACGTTTCAGTGCAGATACTAGCACCTTTTTCAAGCTTCATTAAGCTTGAAAAAGGTGCTAGTATCTGCACTGAAACGTTGCTCCACAATAACACAGAAGTTGAAATCCATAGAATTGTGTTATGTTACTGCTACAACTTCTAAATGCCACTAAAACAAGTTACACTAACTATAAGCATACCATGTACTCGAGGTCCATATAAGGTGAACTAAAAAGCTTATACTTATACACGTGGGTTGTATAGGAAGACAGGAACATAATTATACTCTCTAGCTGGAGAATAAGGGCGTGGCCACAAACTATAAGATATTGTAACAAATTATAATCTGTACGAGATTTAAAAGAATACACTATATGTATGCACATAATCATGTAACCCTGTATCACGTCTATGGAATAATAAAAAATAAAATAAAAAAATAAAATAAAAAAACTGTAAATGATGTAAAGAAATAAAATGATGTTATTTAGAGGGCCACGAAATCCATTCCAGGGAAACGGCCCTAAAACCAAACTTTTAAAGATAGAGGTAGTGTAATCCATCACGGGAAGTTTCACAACAACTGGTGTTATTCTGAAAAACTTCATTTTGACTCCTTGTTTCAGCATTTGTTATGCCATCGTCATCTCCTAGTGAACATCGCTTAAATAACCCACCAGTGTAAAGGAAGTCATATATAAAATATAAAATAATTAAACGGTATAGGAAATTACAAGTGAAGTGACTCAAAAGACATATGAAATCCATTCTCACAAAGCAGATCGAAAACACCAGGAAATGACTATTATAATATGGAAAACTTTAAAACTATATAAGAAATTACAAATGATGTGGTTGAAGGCACGTGGAAATTACACACAAAGCGAATGAAAGTATCCGATTGCAATGAAAGGAAATGATTGTAATCTATGGTCAAGTCGCCACAGAAATTGCAGGCTTTGATCAGTGTTGTGGTTGCCTTGTGATGTGATGCATGTGGCATAAAACAAAACGTTTATTCAGCAGGATAATATGACTTACACCTAGTGTGAGTTTACTGGTCCTCGCGTTAGTTTTTTTTTAATTAACGTGGGAACTGAAATATCTATTATTCAACAGTGTTCATGTGTGTTTTAAAGTCCGCTGCTTCAGCCTACAAACACCGCGATAAAAGGGGCATAACTCTCGTCTCATTGTAGGAATCTAATGGCCAACAAACCATCTCCTTTTTTCTGTCGTACAATTACTATCCTCTCCTCTAACGACAGAATTGTGAAAGAAAACATGTGTCTCTTATGATATAGTTTTGACAAGTAAACAATCTGTTTGCAGATGCACTTATTGTGGAGTCATTTAAACCTCTTGTCATGATGTTAGTCTCCACTGTAACTCAACATACACTCTGAAAATAATTCCAGAATTCTCCTTGTAATTCAGCCATGTTTACGTGAACTCATTACACAGCACAATTTCAGAGATTTTGTGTCTCGGTGAATAGTTCAGGATTTGTTTCAGACAAGGAATCCCTGAATTAACATGGGTTAATCGGCACAGTTGTCTGAACATTACGAAAACTGGTCTCAATTTCGAAACATCGTAACAATCCCAGAATTAATCAGCTGTACACAAAGTCAACGGTATTTTACTGTATGGCAGCCTCAACATTCAGGAAAGTGAGCTGAAATCTAGAGAAGCTTGCCAACATGAAATATTCAGGATAATGTCCCCTGATTGTTTGTTAGTGCGTAGTTAACTGTCATTTCCTTTGATTGGATCAACAGCAGACAGCGTGAAAATGACCCTTTTTTTATTTATTTGTACATGACCATTTTAAAAACTTAACAGGAACAGAACCAATTGGAAATTTCATGATCGATTATATTTTCTTTGATTAGAGAAAAATTTTAAGGAAACGATGTCGTAAATTGTATACATTTTTTGGTTGTTGTTGTTAAACCCACATTACAGCACCCGAACGCCCAATGCAACCGCACATGTTGGGAAACACATCGAATTTTTATCGGTGTCTTTAAACACCTTTTGGATGAACTTCCAATGTGAAGAAATGTATGTATTATAATACGGAAAACTTGATTGAAGACACGTGGAACCCATACACATAAAGCTAATCACAGTATCCAATTACAGTGAAAGGAAGTGGGTTAGCTATGGTCAGGTCACCAGGGGATATTTTAAGCTACGAGTTGTGGTTGTGGTTGTTTTGTGATATACTACTTGTGGTATAAAACCTTTATTTAGCACGGTATTATGACTAACACCTAGAGTAAACTCGTCTTAAACTGAAATCACTATTATTTCCACTGTGAGTGTGTTGTAAAGTCCGCTCCTTCCGCCGTCTCACGTCGTGAAAAAAGGGGCATAACTCTCGTTTTCTCGTAGTTATCAATTGGCCAACAGACTACCTACAGTTTCTTTCCAACCTTATTATATATTCTTTTCTCTAAAAACAGAAGTATGGCCAGCATGTTGTAAAGAAAATCTTTTGTGGTATATTTTCTAAAGTAAACTATATGTTTGTAGCGACACTGTTTGTGAATTAACTGAAGACCTATGTCACAATGTTAAAATCTCCATGTTCTGTGCTTTACACACCATATATTTATTTATCTGTCATTTCCTTTGACCGAGATCGAGTTTTAGATAAGCATTCGGTGCATGGATTTCACATAGATCCAATCGCGTTACTTTTCATTTATTATATCGTTGCATTGCTTTTTCCGTATTTTAACGTTATTATTTTAGATAAATTCCGTTACATTTGTTTATGTACGTATTATCACGTTGCTAGTCTACAGACAACTCGATGTGTTCCACAATAGGCCTATATGCTATTGAAGACATTTTGTTTATCCCGATGGATGGTTCTATGCTGTAAGATTTGATTGTAAAATATTGAGACATATTTTGATCTTTGTCCATAGCTGTAATCACCCGATAAATCTTCCTATTCACCAATACTCGAGACCGCGGTCATGACTCATTTGTTAGCGTGTCTGTTTACAAAGCCGTCCACGGGTTCGAGTCCGCATGTCCAGCAATCGCGGGGGCGGTTTTTACGAGGATTCCCTCCGGTTTTCTACCGTTCTGATGCTAGGAACAGTGGGAAGTGCACAATCCATCGTAAAATAAGCGAAATACCTTTGGGTATGATGTTAAACCCCAAGCAAACAAAGCAAAGTCGAAATTCGAACTCATTTCTATATGTGGTAGAAAAAGTTCGGCAGATTAACGTGTCGCGAATAAACAACGGCACCACGCAGTTAAGCATATTCCAAAATTTGAGATAGTGATCTTTATCCCAGAGCAGAACCGACAAAAAATTTGAATTGTTACTACGGTCCAGTATGTCGATTACGACTTAGCTATCTTGTAATCTTTTACAGAGGAAAACTAACTCGTACCTACGACATACTAACTGTTTATAACGAGATATAGCTATCTCGTAATTACGATAACTAACTCGTAATAACTATATAGCTAACTCGTAAATACGACATACATATTTCTCACTCATAACATATGGATAGCTAACTCGTAACTACGACCAACCAACTCGCAATTACGACATAATAACTTGTAGTAGTGAGAAAGCTTACTCTTACTAGGGAGAAAGCTTTTTCGTATTAGCGAGAAAACTTACTGGTAACAAAGAGATAGCTAACTCGTTATTACGAGATGGGTTTAAAACAATTTTAGTTCAACATGTCATTGACTATAATAGCTGGATAAAATATAATCGATTTATTAAAAGGGGTTGAATATTTAGCCGCCTTTTTCGCATTGTTTTCACAGCTTATCTTAACAGCAGTGACATGGATTCAAGATCTTTTCTGTCTTAAAACGAATTATTCCAAAAGCCCAACTAAATTTTTCTTTGAGGGAAAGCCACTCACCTCAATATTTTCACAGCGTTTTCTCTAAATACTGCTTTTGTGTTTGATATTTTATCATTTCTTTATTTATTTTTTTTTTTCATCTTTTCTTCGTATTAACCTTTTTTTTTTTTTTCGCGAAGGTGAACTTTTTTATTCCTCTGCTCTTTCATCCTTCAATTTGTTTGACGGTTAATCTTTTGTTCTCTTCATTGGTATTCTTTTGTTGTTGTTGATAATAGTTTGCCTTGTTTGTTTGGTTATTTGTTTGTTTGTTGCTATATGTACATATATTCTAATTAAAAATATATCAGATATTTTATATTTTAGGGGTGGAATGGTGGCGGGGCATCTAAGTGCATCTATTGGCAAATTTGGACTGCTATATTATCTGTCTAACTACCTTGCACAAATATATTTAACCGCACGACCTGTCGACAGTCAACACTGATCTAGTGCGGGTGTAATTAATATCACAGACTGACCACGACTCGATCATTTAGCAGAATGGCTGAACGCATGCGTATACGTGTTTCCAAAGTGGTTTGTGTAGTAACGGTCCTGCGGTTAAGAATGGGTTATCTGTGAACAACGCTTGTTTAATGCATGGTTTGAGGTGTAGCATTTTCCTTTAGCCGTATGGAGAATTTATTTTCGGACGGTCTGTGGACAATATTTACCTAACGTTGATAAAGACGAAAGATATTCTTTTCCAGCCCTCCCAGGAAAAAATCAACAAAAGACGGTTTTTCAGATTGTTTATTGGGGATGAAATTTTACAGTTTTTTTTTAACATAAGCGGTATCCGATTTGTTCAGAGCAAATACTCCTGTTAAGAAAAATCGGGTATGAAGGCTTCTAACTAAAGGTAGGCATACTGTACATCTGCATCGTTGAATGTTTACTGCATATAAAATAAGTTGAAAAGCGAAGACACGTTTAAGCTTTACAGGGTCGGGGAATCGGATCGTGTTTTCCGGGGCAGACTTCAAATTCAAATTTGTTCAACGCGGTGAGTATAACACATTCTGTTGTCAATTACAACGGCTATATTATGGAACCCCGAATCTGTGCTTGCCAGTCATTTACTGTAGCATATGAGAGAGGGTAGAAGAGAGAGTGTGTGTAAAAATAGACAACCTGAATCCCTGTGTTTTCTCTCACTCAGCCACACATGTTTAACCTATTTAGACGAGAGAAGGCTTTGTTTTCTGCACTGTGTTTGTTGGGAATTAAACCAACCCCATCCCCTGTTTCCTCTCAACTTTACCAGCTGCGACGCTGCAAATATTTCATGTCTTTGATATACTATGTAAACGCTGTGTTGTTTAAGCGCGTCGGTGCCTCGACTTATATCACTGGATGTAAGTCAATTAGGCCTATATATCGCTTTAATTCAATCCTCGCGTTTTATCATCCGTCTTACAATTTATAGTTAAGCTACCTTCATACAGTAGTTATTTTTAACTGCCTCGCGCCTTCATATAAGTCGCGCCTATGCTGACTTAACCCTTAAACACAACAGCTATCCTAATATCACTTCCTGTAATCATGGATAAAATAAAATTAAAAAATTACCTAATTAGAAATTAACTTGAATATTTTAAAGAAACTTTCTATTTTCTCTTAACATCAAACGTTTCCTTTTGACTAAAGATAAGTTTAACGTTTACCCAATTGAACTGTGTAATGTTTATCCACAATCTGGATATAGTTTAGCGTCATTTATGCCCTAGATCTTGGGATATATATTTCAAAACCGGGATGTCGATTTATCTAAACCGATGAATCATTTCATGTTCAAGATAAAATTCGTCACACAAATGTCTCAATAGATATTAATTTCTAATTATTATAGGAAATCTATAAACATCTTAATATACATTATATTTTTAATATATTGTTGGGTGTTTTATCCAAAGGCCCCGGGCTCGAATACCGGTGTAGGGTGTCAAAGTTTTCAACCCTCATTTATTTAATATATATATTTACATACATAATAAATGAAGCGAAAAAAGTTTCCTCACCTCCACCGGGAATCGAACCTGGGGTCTTTCGATTACAGGCCCAACACCCTAAATACTGAGCTACAGAAGCTCAAGGTATACCTGTCTCAAGTAATGCCATATACAAAGCACCAAGTCTAAACGTATTTCAGTGTTCTCATTTCCTTGGCGTATGACTGTTTTGGTTTTCACCACAAATTAAATGTATGTAACTTTCACAATGTTGGGTTTGAACGCACGATATAAATATAACAGTTTCTCTTTAAAAAATTAAACCTAGCTTTAAACCATGTATGTTATAAGCGAAAGTGTGTACACAATATCACACGTTATGGTTTAAAGTTCGCTTGAAATTTCCAACTAAAATTATTTTTTCACTTAAAATTGTATATAAACACGACAAATTTTTGTAGATTATATTTACAGACCACACAAAACATCTATACACACGAAACGGGGTAACATAAACACTAAAATCAAAATACAGATATATAACACAATATAACATTCCAAACAGAATAGCTATAAATTTAAAAAATAAAGTTTTTGAACATAACAAATTCGATGAAGAAAGACGTTTCTACTGGTACGGAGTGATCAGTAATCGGGTGATTGATAGCTTGTGTACACCCTCTGCCGTAGCTGCATTTGGTTACACAATTATACTCCTTAGGCCTAACCGTTGAAGCCCGCTATCTTGGTTTATTGGTTAGCGTGTCGGCCTACCCATCTTTATCGAGGTACTGCTTACGAGTTCGAGTCCGTCTGTCGTTAATCGAGAAATGTTTTTTTAGCTATCCCTCGATTTTCCAGCATAATCTCAGCAAGGAACAGTGATAAATAGACAATCAGTGGTAATATAAGTGAAATACCTTTGGATAGGCCGTTCAACCCAATCAAATCAAATCGTAAATGATTCACCCTACAACGGGGGATATACTTATACTTCGATGTAATGGGGTCTTGTCAACGGTATATGTTCACTTAGACCTATAAGTCAAATGTATACAACCGTATAACAATCGACAATCTTGTGTAACTGCCTCTTATACACATGTATTGTTAAAAAAGAACAGGATATAATAGCTTATTTAACACTATTAGTCATCAACCGACAAAGAGATAAATATTTCCTTTTTAGAACGTGGGAGCCATTGTCATTTTGCAGCTCCGGGTTATTTAGTGCAGATGGCAGTTTTAACGTTTTATATCTCTGAGATGATCAAATACTTATATCGTCCTACCATAAAGAGAGCCCTATTGAGCGCGTGGACATTCACAGAAAACAGTACATCATCAGAGTGAGCGTGTAACCTTACCCACGTTAAATCCCTGTTTAGTGTGGTTGAGTGTGTGTGCATCTTTGTTTTGTGCCGTATTGGGACCAGCAAGTTTGTCATTACGTCACTTGATTCGAGGAGGGTAGATATATTTTAAGTCGGCACTGTTGGTAAAGAGTCTGGATTGTACACGTGCAGTGGCTGTAAATAGCCCATATTCGACTAATTGATGGACGAGAAGTGGCCCAGTCGGCTGTATATTGAACTGTCGAGCCTCCTTATGTGAAGCGCTTTCCATAAACCCAGCCTGGCCGCATCACTACTGAAGGTAAGTGGCCCCAGTCATGGCTTTCTGACTAGCATCTCGGGCAACTGATCTTCCTCCTATGAGCCTCTCCGAAACCGCCTTCGACCACAGTTTAATAGGGACGATGCACCTAGGGCAATCGCTTGGGACTGGATTTTTTCTGAGGCTTCCACCCTATTCAATTAAGACAAAATAGTAGGAGGTGGAAAATCAGTCGTCATAAAAAAGAAATACAATTGAGTACGAAGTGAAACCACTAAAAAATTCATTAACGTAATTTAAATAGTGGGGTTACGATGATTTTAACGCGGTTAAATCTATATTATACCATACACTAAGACTGAGATGTCATTTATTAACTGTCATACCCATGTCATTTGGAGGGGACCCTATGTACAGTGTATTTGATTTTTCAATTGTACTGAATGCACTTAACAATGAAGTAACATTTTTAACCGAACGAAACTCACTTCACATCTGATCATTTTGCTAGTGCGACTTTTGTGCTTTTGGAGAAGTTATAATATCCGAAAGTACTTCTTTAACCATAAATTTTCATTGTTAATGTGGACCACCCTGGCACACTCGATCTTTGAGTGAAATGTCCTAAAGTACTGTCTTAATCGTCATTGTTTCCTGTTGGAGCAGATCGCCAATATAAAATTAAAATATTTCGAAGTACCTTATTACACATCAATCAATCAGTTTTATCCTTTAATATTTTAGAGTGATCGCCGAGACAAAAAAAAAAATACATTCATTTCGAATATTCCGATATTCCAATAATAAGATCATGTTAATTGCTTGGCTGGTACTAAGTTTGTTTCAATGTCTCCCATCAATCAAAAATAGTTTTACTGAGTGGTAGTGTTTCGACATCGTGGTGACAAGGTCATGAGAGTTTGTTTGTATGTTCGATTGTTTCTTTGTTGTGGATTTTTTGATCTTCCTTTCGTTGGTTCGATCGCCTGTCTGTTTGTTTGTTCGATTGTTTTTCTGCATGATAAAACTGTGTTAGTCGTATTTGTGAATTGTTAAAACGACCGTACGACCCATTGCATATTCCCCGTGTTAATTTGATTGGTGCTATGTATGTGTCTTATATATCTTGAATAAATGAAGACAGAACAATTTGCTTGCCTCATGTGTGTAATAATATATGTGTGTTGTAGGCCTACATAGGTGCGAGTGCCTTATTGATATTTTGTACGGCCAGTCAACCAACGATCCAGCCGGTCGGTCGGTCAATCAATCAACCAGCCAGGCATCTATCCATACTTATATCAAAACCTAATTTCCTTCTCTAAGTCCCCTGTGTGTGCTATACAGAGAATGAAAGTATGTATGTAAGCATACGCTTATAGTTAGAATAGGGGTCTATTATTATGCGAACTGCTATCGCATCCTGTTGCCCTTTACTGTTGTATAAGTTATAACCATACCGTTATGTGTTCACTATTATAAACTCAAACAGATGTTGTGTTGTATATTTTACAGATAACCGTTTTTGACGATAGGCAGTTAAGAGAGAGCGAGATTGTGCTTCATTTTGACTAAGTTAACAGGTTATCTCTCTGGTGGATGCTTTCGATACACCGTGCCAAGTTTCCCCCTTGTTTTTTGTCCACGACGACGTATTGTTCTCAGTCAAACGTCTGATGTTACGTTCCCATGTGTTTGGCTTACAGTTCTTCCTGTGTTAAAAAATGTGACGTTTGTATTTAGCTCAGGCTGATCTGTTTGTCGGGAGGTATTGTGACTGGTCCCGCTCACCAGATGTGCAAGCCCTTTGAGCTGGCTGCACACAGTGAACGGATTACAATGCTCGCAAAGAACAGGCTGCCAATTGTGTCTCCCAGTAGACCCTAAAGAGGCCGACAGAACATCAAATACCAGCGTTTAAGCTCTGATATGAGCCCATTTTATCCATAGTGACTCTTGTGCCTTCTTGCTAACTGTATGGAAGTCTAGAGTTTACGCTCGGATTTATTAGCTAGTTGTATCTACAGTAATAACAAGAGTGGTGATGTGAACAGATACTGCGGTTCTAACTTTTCTGTCCTTCTGATAATGAAATTAATACGGCTTAACGAGCACGTATGTCCAGCAAGTGGGTGGTGAAAACATCAATGGCTTTTACAGTATTCCTTACTTAATGGCACAAATGGAATTATTAACGCTTATCAGGTTGGATTGTAGGCATGTTGCTGATAAAAAGCACCAGTTATTTTTATAGTTTTTACCAAAACCATGTTGTTTTTTGAAATTTATTGAACATCTTATATCGATTCTTGCCGGAACATTAACAGTGTGACTTTGGAGTTCCAATACTTTATGTGTCAATGGCAGTGCAAATTGGGAGCGATCACAAAACAAAGCTAATGTATCCGTAAGTGTTGGTGAATATAGGTAGCGGCAGTGTAAAGGTAGATTTTTATTTACCAAAACGTCAATTTACAGCGTGAAATTATTGGGACAAAACAATGCATAGAGGTGCCGGTGGTACAAACGTGTTGATAAAGCCCCCCAAACCCCCATGTTGGAGGGATTTTGTGTGCGACTCTGCAAATTTGGAAACATCTAAGCATTCGTGTTTTACAGACGTTCAGAACACACACAGGAATAGAATTCAGCTCATTTCCGGCGAAGGGAACAATGTGTCCAGTTTAACAACTGGTCAGTCAAAGTCCGACTTATGTGGACAAAATCGAAGCACATCACCACGATCAAGCAAGCAAGGCAAACGTGCTAAAATCAAACTGCATCGAACACGGAGTGAGGTGTTGATACGAGAAGAAGACTTGCCAAACGCTTCACTCACATTGAACTTGAGTGAAGCTAAACCGAAAGGAATTGGCCTGAATATGGAGCGAAGTTCGTTTTGTGACAACCGGAGATACCTTGAAGAAAACACTAAACGCTGTCAAAGTTGGCTAGCAAGCATAGAAGCGAGTTTCCCATTGGATGATATACGGCCGTCTTCTTCAATGAGTTCCACTGCTCTTATAGAAAGTTTGGAGGAGTGCGCGGACAGAAAAACAAACCTCTGTCCCCAAAATATTAACAGTTTTTCTGTTCCTGATACGGAGTTACCATGTCACGATGTTATCACAACAACATCACACTCGGGCGCAAACCAAGTCATAGTTTCGCATCAACAGAATAGACGATCTGGGTCTAGTGATATTAACCTTTGTGATAAAGTAATCCCTGACACGAGTCTCAGGCAGGAATCACCTTATGTGCTAGATTCATGTGGTTTTGATGCTTCCAAAATGAATATTACAGGCAGGACAATAGTGCGGTGACACTGACTTTAAAATTGCGTTGACTTGTCTCACCCTTTTGAAATCACCCCTTAGTATTTTTGATTTTTCCATGAAGCAGTTTGCTCAGCGCAATATACAATACTTATAGTTCAATGATATTAGAGTTTCTAAACGAGACAGGGATGTATTCTCATCGGTAGATGTTAACATTATTCATGTTTTACGGCAAGATAAAAGATTTATCCACATGGGAAGGATTTATAACACGTTATGAAATAACAACTGATTTAAAAAAAGTCATTTTTTTCTATCCTTAGATATGTTTTATTTCCAAAAGGGAGCATTAAAAATCTATATTTTCCTGTTAACCCTATTGTTAAAGTATAAAAGGATTGCCTAATGGTGGTAATGTCTTTTCGGGGAGGGATGTAATTCTGTTGTCATAAATGCTACTTCCGGTATGGCTTACTTATCCTATTTTCCATTTGAATATAGTTTTGACGATTTCGCTCAATTCAGTTCAAGGGAAATGGCCGTAAAACCATTGGTCGAAAACGTCGTGACGTCGGCACGGTGTATGACAAACTCTTCAACTCCATCCAACATGTTAAACGAATGGAATATCAACAACTTGCACCATGGGTTTATTTAGTTATGTATAACATCAGATCTTCTCTAATTCTGCCTCGTTATGGTGTCGCTTGAGAAAAAACTTTTAACGGATTAAAATTAGTTCATTGATATTGTATTGTCATGATCCCAGACAAACGTGACTCACTAGGCTGAGTGATGTTGTATTGTCATGATCCCAGACAAACTTGACTCACTAGGCTGAGTGATATTGTATTGTCATGATCCCAGACAAACGTGACTCACTAGGCTGAGTGGTATGGTATTGTCATGATCCCAGACAAAGTGACTCACTAGGCTGAGTGATATTGTATTGTCATGATCCCAGACAAACGTGACTCACCAGGCTGAGTGATATTGTATTGTCATGATCCCAGACAAACGTGACTCACTAGGCTGAGTGATATGGTATTGTCATGATCCCAGACAAACGTGACTCACTAGGATGAGTGATATGGAATTGGCATGATCCCAGACAAACGTGACTCACTAGACTGAGTGATATTGTATTGTCATGATCCCAGACAAACGTGACTCGCTAGGCTGAGTTATTTTCCAACTCAAACTTTTGTTTACTAATTTTGTTATTCTGTGAAAATTGTTAATGTGAGATAACTAATATTTAAAGAGCTTTAATGCAGAAATATAGAGATTTATCAAGATAAAAACATATGAATTTATTGGGTTTTGTGTGGAGTTGTCTTTGTAGAACAGTAGACGTATAGGTATACACCCATGTTGTATGTGCCAGAGCTTAGGCAAATGTTGCCAAGTTCAGCCCTACAGGGTATGAATTGATGTAATTAGACGGAATATGCTCTTAGGCCATTGTCATGTCGGCATTGTGTTGCGCAATGTAAAGCCCAATTCACACCAGACGCCACGCGACTGTCCCAATGCACGAACATAATGTAGAACACTTCTATTTATTTATGTAATAAAGTTCATACTAGAAGCTTCTGTCGCGCGACAGTCGCGCTGCAGTCTCATGTTCTGTAAAGTTACAGTGCAACGGTATTCGTGCCTGAGCGAGTTTATCAATGTTAAAGCATAGGAATGAAAGATGTCTTGCATCACCCAGTGTGAGTAAGACCCAGGCGATGTGTGAATTGGTCTTAAAAGACCAGTTAAAAGCTTCGTTAGCCTAACAGTCAGTAGGATGACGTCGTGTCACAAAGAATTTCAAGCCACGCCACAAAAGAAATGTATTGTTACACAACGTCATGTAACAGGCCGCTAATTAACTTAATGACGCTTTCAGCTACTAGCCTGAGAACATTAGGTTTCTGTCAGTGTCTGGCTGTTCAAAGCTCCTTTAGATGTCCTTACGTCACAAAGAAATTGACGCCACGTCATAATATCAATTCATTGTGATAATCATATAGCAGACATAACTTAATAAAGCTTTGAGCAAACGGCTACAGGGACTCGTTTCACAAAGCGATCTTAGCTTACGTTGAACGTAAAGGCCAATTAACACCAGCGACGCGACGTCGCGTCACTTCGGTCTTATTCACACTAGGCGCTGCACGACACGATTCATTCCTATGCTTTAACATTGGTTGACTGGCTCAGGTAATGACGTCACAATGCAAACGAATAACGTCATAATGTTACTTTAGAGAACGGGCAACAGCAGCGCGACTGTCGCGCGACAGTAGCATCAAGTATGAACGTTTATTACATAAAAAGTAGTGTTTTACATTATTTTCGTGCAGCGCGACAGTCGCGTCGCGTCCGGTGTGAATTGGCCTTTAAGCTAACGGAGCTTTGAACAACCGGCCCCAGTCTAACATAAATATTGACTTCATGCACAAATTTAAATATTGTAAATCATTCCACAGTTGTGCAATACGAACTCAAAATTATAGTGATAATAAAATAATTCGCGGTATTAGACAACAAAAATGTTGACTCTACAAACTGGAACGTTAAAACGTTCTTCGAAGCGCGGTCAAGCTTACAAGACTTAGTATCTTTGCTCAATTTCAATATATTATTTCGATCAATAGTGTAGGGCCTACACTATCATTGCGACCCCCTCCGGCATTTTTTTTTTTTTTTTTTTGCCCCCAGTTTGCCCCATGCCACCAAAACATGCTTTTATGTTATTTCTACAAAAATGGTCAATCTTTACAACTGTTGTTCAAAATTGTGAAAATGTTTTCGACATTTCGACAATACATATTACATACCGGTACCACATATTATCGCGTTGTAGACAGATATCGAAAAAATGACAAGAATATATACACGAAAAAAAGCCAGCTAGCTCTTGGCTTACAAGGAAATAAGTCACCCCCTTCCCCCACCACCACCACAAATTTAGCTTTTTGACTCAAGACAGTCTTTATGGTAGAAGTATTTATTTTGGATTCAAAATGTTGTTGTTTTTTATACTGTCCAAGATTTTTTTTTTTTTTTTACCGTAAAACAGTCTTTCAACATTACCACTAAAACGGTTCTATAGTATTAGAAAGAAGGGAGATATACTAGCAACAGTTGACGTATGGCTGCATACAGAACTATAAACGGTTCTACCAGAACGTAAAGTGGAGAACCTTTGATGGTTTTGTAAGAGGTATATTGTCTCTTGGTTTTCCACCGTATTTAATTATAACTTCCCATACAAATATGTTTTTTTGACGTATATAAAGGTGTTATACAGAAACATAAGGAGTCGCACCACACAGACACAACCTGAAGAAAATGCAATGGGTCTCTTGAGGCCATTTTTCTAAGGGTGTATATTAAATTCGGCACAAACTTGGAGGAAATCCTGTTAAAACCACCTAGCAATTGCCGGGGCCGCCGAGTAGTGGTCAGCGTGGGCGCATACTTATCCTACTTTAATGTACCGTTCACAGAGTCGAGTCCGTCTGTCGATCCTAAGGATTATGGTGAGTGAGTCACACGATGTGGCTCCTGCGATCGCAGGGGTGGTTTTTAGGCCTACGAGGCATCCTCCCAGTTTTCCACCGTAAACAAGGCACAGTGGAAAGTGGACAATCCTTCGTCATGAAATACTCTTGAGAACGACATTAACCCATATCAAACAAACAAACAAACAAACAAAACCTAGCACTTACCAGGCCTTCCCTATATACCACAGATTGACAATCGAATCGAAAAGAAGATGGGAATTTTCTTACAATATACCAACACGGTTTACATTGTGTACACACGTGCATTTTCTAGGATCCCGGATGTTAGTGTTAAGTTATATGCAAAACTGACATACCAGTCTAATTGATAAGCCCAACTCGTGACATTATTTTCCATCTGTTTTCTATGTTTTAATTGTTGCGATAGCACGCTGCGTGTAAAACAGAACTATTATACTGTTGTTGAGTCATACGATGTTGTTCAGTCATATAATGATTTAAAACACCCCAGAAAATAGAAAATTTTTCCGGCGAAAGGTAATTGATAAAACTGACATTATTTCGCCAGGTATAATTCATAATCACATAATTATATAAGTTTATATAGAGTATTACTTGGGACGCCAGCCTCAATAGACAAAACAAACCTAATTAAATGAATCGTTAGGAATGTAAACAAGATTGTAAGTCTTTATTTACTATACGCTTGAAAAATATATGCAATCTGTTGGTTCATGAATGAAAATAACCCAATTGATTTGTTTGTAAACACAAAGCACGTGTGGACCTTCGATGTAGAGCAAACGTCATTGCATATTGCTATGAGCGCGCGAGCTCGTCTCGTGGGATTAATTCATTCATTAAATTAGGTCTGTTTCGGGTCGCGTCAAAGGCTACATCTCCAGTACTACGTTTATTATGAACTGCAGGTTTATTTTTCTAGGTTGGGACTTAATTTGGCATACTGACACACTGACCGACAGACTGCAGACGGAAGGGAATCCCGCAACATAGCTTTTGGTGCATAGCCCTAATTTTGTTGTGACGGCAACAAACACGGCGAAACAAGACGGCCTCGAATCGACCCGGCCTCTGACCTGGATAAGGCAACTATAACGGTTCTTTACTTCATTGACTGTTAATGCTTCACCCACGCATCAATGGAAATGACTCTGGCAAAAAAAAAATATATAGTGAGCTATTTTACTATGGATGATTTTAACCCATTTAGCTTGATTCATAGCCTTAGCCAACCTTCTCCAACCAGGTCAAATACATCAGGCATATTAGCGTATATAGGCCTGTAGCAGTCAACAAAATCGATGAGTCGGATACTATCATCAGCAAATAAATCTGTCGCTTGAACATCATCGGTAAGTCCATCAAGCAAGATATTACGTCAATTTTATTGTTAGGGTTATATATTAGGATTAGGGTTAGTGTATTGTTTATTGATAGTTAAGGATTAAGTTTCGTGTAAACCCTATCATAGATGCAAATACGTAATTTATACAATACGTAGACTTAATTGTATTATACATGCAGTCAATAGAGATACGATATACAGCCATACGGAACCGTTTAGAAATAAGGCCTGCTTCTGAAAAAAAAAATAATAATATTTAATCTTTATGGCTTCTTAGGCCTTTCGACCATCAGGTATATGAGCGAGTCACATGTTGTGGCTCAGGCAATCGCGGGGGCGTTTTTTACGAGGTTGCCTCCCGGTTTGCCACCGTAATAAGGCTGTGTACAATGTGAAGTGGACAATCCGTCGTCATATAAGTGAAATACCCTTGAGTACGACGTTACTGCCACACCAATCAAACCAACAAACAAATTAAAAATAAACCCAACTCGCAAGCCGATATATAATATGTATATATGTATGTATAGGGAGAAGGGTTATATAATTCATCCCTGAATAAACTGAACGGAACTACGTATGTTGACAGCACTTATTGTATATATTTAAAAAAATAAATAATCCCCGTGGCGCAAGAATAACGAATACTTAAACCCGGTGAATCGTCTCTTGTACAGGACCAACTCGCAGGAGCCAGTTTCTGAATTGATCTCGAGTTATCGTGGGTGACTTACATACATCTCGAAAAAAGGCTATGTACATGAAAATAGAATATTAAAATTTAGCAAACATTTATTTAATACAATGAATAAATGAAGAGAGAAACCCCGTGTTGTATCCACATGTGCTGATGTGTTCTGTGACATCTTTGATGGAAAACAAATAATTTATCTGCAGTTTTCTTACACAATGCAAGAGAATGCATTGTATCGATTTTCACCCACAAGTATACCTTTGTGCGGTCAGTCCTTAACCGTTTCTCTCTCCCTGACATCAGGAGTTTTCTCCCTTCACTACACTTAGATTCACAGCATAAGGAATGGCTGTACCTCGTGCTGTTCTTGGGGGTGTGATCGTCGTGATCGACTTCCCATGATGCTTTGCGCACTGCGATTTGTTTTCGTTATTATTGCATGACATGACTTGACATCCGGCACTGTGATTTGCACTGCCCATAACCCGCCATCGTCATACATAGAATTAATTCAACTAATCAACACTTTTTAACCCAACGACTCCTGAAACTTATTCTCCGTACTAGTATATCAGACTTGCGTCCCCTTTCTATAATCAATGAAGTAAACTACCAGAACCGCTGCCTTGACCCGTGACGTCACGTGACTTTATGTTTTCACAGGCGACGTTCGCTACTTCTCGCGAGATCACCACGCTCGCTCCGTACCTTTTGTACTTAATAACGCACAACCCTTACTTATAATGAAGTAAGGAGCTACCCACCACGGGCCACCAGCACTGTAGTACCCAATAACGCACAACTCATTCTTTATCATTAGCTTCTTCACCAGTAGTCTGCAACCACTGTTCTCTACATATAATGCACCAATCCTTCTTTATATGTAGTGGGCAGCCAAACCGGTGGCTTTCTAAATATAACCTAGGATATAGTATACTATATCGATATTACTCGATATTACTCATAACTGTGTAGCATAATGTCTTTTTTACATTAAGGTTCCAATTAGTAGGCTATGTCCAATAATATTTGATATACTGACATTTCTGACATATTTCGTATTATGCCAACCAAGTCTTGAATCTCTCATACGCCTTGGTAAAAATACAAAACATACGGTTCAAATAGTTGATCCCAATCCACCATTTTTTCTTTCTTTCATCGCGACTGTAAACTAGCAATTTGATAAGAAAGGTCAGGAACTTCCCCCCTTTTATGCCTGTTTACCTAATAAAAGTATACACAATGTATTCGATGAAGATATTAAACCTGCCATAAACCATTAAGTCTATTCAGTTGAAGAATTGAGCGCTGCATCGAAATCCGATCTAGGCAATTGCACAGTTAGCGACCTTAAAACTTTGTGGCTAGATCAAAAGTTTGATCAGCTTGCAATGTATTTTGTATTGAACCCGTGATCGTCCTGTCTTATTGGTGTTTTGTTGCCAGTGGTGTAGAGGTGGATTCCATTGGGTTTGCACGCCGGCAAATGAGTGAAATAACGTTGAAGGCGATGCTAGACCCTGTTCAAACAAACAATTAATATACTGGTACTCCTGTTGTTATAGTCTTATCTGTATTTTTCTTAACCAATTGCTCAATCACAATATGTTGACATTGCAGTTCCAGCTTTTCTCGGTATAGTGGTTCTAGGCCAAATTATTCTACTGTTTTTCGACCTGAAAGTATTATTTTTATTGTATATTTTCAACGACAAACATCTGTATTGCAATTGCATTCGAGTAATTAGCCGTTAATTAGGTACACAAGAGGGACTGACGTCATTGTTCGAAAACACGGTCGGTCACTAGTGTGTATGTTTGCTTATGTTTGAATTGGAAGGCATCTATAACAAAACGGCGTATACACAAGCTTTGTCATCCAAGCGAAATGTTAATCTGTTGTGTACATGTCAAAATAGCTTTTTGATCCACGCTAATGTTTAGCATGTATTCAGCTGAAATACGGTTTTAAAAAATCCATTTTTGGTACCAGGTTGATATGTACAAGGGGTTGTTTGTTGTTTCGCTTGGGGACGGAACCCCCACTTTCTGCTGTGTATGTAAGCATGCACCATTGCAGGCAATAGGGGACAGCCACGACTAGATGATATAACTACCGTATTTTCGAACAATGACGTCAGTTCCGCTTTTTAAATTAACTTATTAACGGCTTTGCTAATTCGATTGCAAGTGCAATACAGATGGTTGTTTCTGAAAATATGCAATAAAAAAGTTTAGGTTGAAAACAGTTGTCTTTCCCTTGAACTGCCCCTGGACTTTCGCCTTTAGAACTATCACAGTTCACTTCTCCTCCACTTAATATCACGTATCCGCCAACTGAGAGAGCTATATTGGTCACCACCTTAAAAACATATGACAATTTAAGACAGTTATATATAAAAACTTGTTTTATGTACATGCTTTATTTCGAAACAGAGATAAAACCTGTATATAATGTAATAAATTAGAACTCATAAGCAAAAAGATGTTTGAACTCTCCCTGACAGTTTCATTAACAAGTGATAAACAACAAAGGCAAAATAATTACTAGTAGTCACAATATATGAAAAAAGTATATACAGAAAAAAATCCTAGCTAGAGCTTTTAATACAGAAAAATTGAATGTTGTGTTTTTGTAAAATGTTAAAATATATATTAGATGTAAGCTTGACATTGACATAATTTGACATAAAGAATAGGCTAACTGTAAAAAATGGAAACCAAACCAAAGCAACATGCCCATGATTATAAATAAATAGTACACAAATGACAGAATATGTAAATAAATAATCTAAATATAAGTATATATTTTCCATTGAGCTAAACTGCGTAAGAAAATATATTTATTATTATTGCAATATTTGTTCAATTCACAAAGCAGAATATAGTTTGTCTAACTCTACTTGCCTTAATTACACTAGAAGTATGGACATTTATCATCAATTATCCTAATACAAAAATTATCCCTTTAGGTAGTAGGTAATTTGGTATTTGTCTGCTTCCTTACTTTTTGTACATCAACTTAACGGTCTCACGGCGCGACAAGTTGTTAAACAGTGGCTTCTTCGAACAAATGAAGAGCACAGGACGACCCCTGGCTAAGGCAAGTATGTTTTTAGCAGTCACAATACCTTTTCTTAGCACTGGAGAAACTTTAATTTTCCGGTTTCACAAACATGTCTCTCTCTCTGTGATTGTGTACTGTACGTAAAAATATACTGTCGTCATATAAGCGAAATACACTTGAGCTCAGTGAAACACAAAACGCAAAACAATGTGTGGAAGAGGTATGTAGAGAGTTAATTATGTTAAATGCCCCTCTAGGTACAAACGGGATACTATTAGACATCACATCGCTGTATAAAATAACACGATACTCGTTAGTCAAGATCCTGTGCCAAAGGGGACTGATAATGACCATCTCCCGGTACATGGTTCAAACCGGCTCCATATTAAAGCGCCTGCAGATGAACGACTGTCGGCTCAGTACTGGCCGGCACCTGCATCGTTAGCCCGATTACCGGTACCAGGATCGTTAGCCCGAGTTGGCGCTGGCGGATCTACCCCTTGCGCATTGGCTGGTTGGGCGATCGAGGACGATCCAAATAAACAATTGTTTATTTCCGTAAGCAGGCACGAAATTTGTTCAGGACCAGATGGATTAGCAAATATCCTTCTGTAATAAAGAAAACAACAAAAAATGAATATAAAATAATGCCCTCTTAATATAATTATCTAGCAACATCTTAACAGGGTTTTTTTTTTTGGAGTGGTCATATCGTTTTTTTGGAGTGGTCAAAATACTATTTTTTGAATTATTAGAAATAATTAAAAAGAAAGCGTTCACAGTAAGCTAAACAAAAACGTATATATTTTTTTAAAAAACACGAAATTAACACTAACTCAACAAAAAGTTGTTTTCTTGGCTATTTTATATGGTCCAGTGATTTTTAATAGATAAAACCAGCAGACCACATCATGCAGCTTGCCTAGGGGAATTAATTTCACAAGAACTCCATTTCTCTACTTAATATCCCTTTTGTCATTTAAGTAGGTACAAAGAAAACTCCAAACTACAAAAGAGAAAAGCGTACCTGTTACACCATAATTTGAATTTTTGTCTATTTTTTTTTAGTTATTGTTTTACTTCATATTATTTCATAACATTTTTTTTCAAGTTGGCTTGTCTTCAATCCTTTGCTGATGAGATTTTAACGGGTTTTGCTTTTGGTTATAGGATAAAGAAAATACCTTATTTATTAGACCAGGAATCAAGTGCCCGTCAACTTATATGCATGGCTTACCAATGCACGCAAGTTTGAATCACAATAGGACTGTCTCAGAGTTGCTATAACTCGCAACGTGTCAATATTAGACTTACCCTACGATAACAACTCCGCACTTATTCCGAACGTAGTTGGCAAAAGCAGTGGGGTTGGTTGCAACGCGTTGAAGATTGACGGTTGTCGCCTTATCTGGAAAATTAAGAGAAAGGGTTTAAATTGCAGAACGACTGCAACAGAAAAAGGGTAACGCAGACAAATGGCAACATAAATATATATAAAAGAGAAAGCTTGCAACAAACACGAATTAGAAGAGAAACAAGATGACAGAAAAAATGGAGTAACATAGAAAGGAGTAATTAACGGATAAAGATGTAATGTACAGAGAAAGAGGTAACGTATTGAAGAAAGTGCGCAACACAGTGAAAAAGAAGTGGTAAAACAGAAAAGCGGTAACAGAGAAAGACAGATGCTGACAAAAACTACCAAAACAATCATCAAGTAAAAGATTGTGGAAATTGTGAAAAAAAGCTGCACTTTAAGCAGTTCTGACGTGATTATACTTGAATGACAAGGTCTGCAATTTAATATTTTCAACGAAAACAGGTATAGCAATTACCCGAATAATGACATAAGAAAAGACAGGGAATATAAACGACATTAACATTAGCCCCAAAGCGTTTATTTACAGTTTGTCCCTGTGTGTACATCACAACGGTGCATGAGTGTTAGTTAATTATCAATCGTCTCATTTAACACAAACTCATGGGAGACACACTCCAAATTTGGGGTCCAGCTATCCAATTCCAAAAGGCGAGCCCCGAAAGCTGGGAATTGATAACAGCCTCCAACAGCTAGCAATCTGGGCTGTTTAGAGTAATGACATTTAGAGTCAGTACCTTACTAAACAAATCGCTTTATTTCATGCAGGTTGACCACAAGTTTAACAAAATTAAAGAATTCCTGATCGGACAAATATCATAAACTAGTAGACGATTCAAGTTCAATCATTACCACTAACTACATCGCAACCCGAGCGGCAAGGGTCTAGGGACCGCCTAGGCCCCTGGTGCTCTGAAAATTGTATCACAATTGATAAAAATTTGCGGGAATCTGAGCTTTTTTTCGGTAATGACATTTATAGCTATGCCACTTGAAGCCTCCTACCCTTTAGAATTAGTACCACAGATAATTCCACCCCCAATTCATGTTCCTCGAGGTGTTGCTATTTCTCGCTAGAGGTCGCTTTTTGAATAATCAGCGCTGGCCCAATCGTATTCTCGCGAGAGTTTCTATAGTGGACGAGACTAAGACAACTCTCGTAGGCTATGCCAGGTCATCGCACATTAATTTCCACCAATATTTGGGGCGACTTATGATATAGTCTAGCAAATAAAAGAAGCACGAAAAAAGATGGCCCGAGTGTATCTTATTAGAGTCAATGTCACGACGTAGGAAGTAGAATTGATTTTATTTTAGAATGGCGCTGGCCTTTTCATAATACCCATGAGGCTGGGTAATGGCTGGTTTTTACTTCTGCTTGATAGACTTCTGATACCATAAATATGGAGGAACAGAACAAAGTTGTTAACATAGAAACGTTTCTTGATACTATGTTTATCCCAATACTGCCGATTAGTTCTTTTTAAAAAGTTTGACGGTATTTGGAGAATTTCATATCCACATTAAAACAGAGACATTTCGTTATACTATCTTAATCACAGTACTGCTGATTGGTTCCTTTTAAAATACTGGACGGTTTGAAATGAAACTTAAGTTAAGAAACTGAACGTTGTTACAATCTACAACGTTTTTTAAAATAGTAGTCATTGGATGGGGCATGACTGTTCCTATAAAATAAAAAAAATGAAAATTAAACACACAATGCCAAGTGATGCATCATTGATTTACATTGAACATGGGATCATTGCTTTTGTAATCAAAACCTGATTAAATACTTACACAGCTTCTGTTGTAGAAGGACCTGAAGGTTTTGGACAAGAATTGTTCTCAACTGCGTGCTTGGGTTTCCGCAATGCGCCTGGAGCCCTAGAAGGTTTTGAATATTTCAAAAGTTGAATTAAATTGTAATCCAAAACAAAAAATCAGATAATGCAAACTGAAGACATTTATAGTATTACATCTTTACGGTAGCATCCCGGAACAAAATCAAGGAATTTCTATAAGAAACTGACGGCCGATGCCATTCAAAATAGAAGACAGTTCTGTATGTCAAAAATCTGTAAATATAGTATAAAAATATTACATGCAAATTTAAAAATCGCTCCACTGTAAATTAAAATGCATAAAAAAAAGAAGGAAAAAAAAAACAACAGGAAAGGTTGACTAAATCTAATCTAATTTATTCATTGATCTGCATCTTATTGTGAATAAAATTCTTAAAAGGCTAATTCTTTTGAATAAATCTTTTAGCCTTTTTATGGCCGTAATCATTTTGCCAATTCTTAAAGTATCCCACTTTTTGAGAGAGTCCAATAACAACAACAATGGAAATGTCCAGTAATCTCAACCAGATTCACTCTTTGCAGTCTCTGTCAACTTCTCGTTATTTTGAGAGCACAGTTGCAAGAAAGTTTTGGATTGTCCTTGCAATGGGCGATGGCGGCAGATTACGAGCGTATTGGACAAGGACAGGTACCGAAGTATACTGCAGGCAAGCCTTTAGCTAATATAAACTAGTTAAGATAACAGTATAAAATTATTCATAGTTAAGATAACGTTCCATCTTGCTTGGATTTACACAACGTGTAACACGACAACTTTACTGTTGCATATTCCTAATTAAAAACAATTGTCAACTCACCAGATACTGCTGGAGCAGGAACTGAAGCTGGGGTTGCTGAGGGCTGTGTTACCGCTGCCGGTGAAGGCGTCGTCTGCTGACCGAAGAACCTCGATTGCGCGGGAGGAGGAGTGCTTGGTTGTGCGACAGCTGGAGCAGGGTTAGGGGCTGGTGTCACAGGAACTGGTGCCTGAGTTACGAAACGAGGCGGGGTTGTAGGTTGTGTCACAGCAGGAGCCCGAGTGCTTGGCGTCTGTCGAGAAACAAACCTCCGTGGTGTAGTTGGTTGAGTGATAACATTAACCGGGGCTTGGGTTGGGGCTGGAGTTTGTGGGCGTGTGGCGGCGGGAGCAGGAGTTCTAGGTGATGGTGTTCTCTGTGTTTGTACTGAAGCTCTGACAGTCGTTGTTGTAGGTTGTGGCGCGGCTGTAGGTGGTGGTGTAGTTGACCTGGTGGTTGAGGGGGTGATGGGAATCCGTCTGAGGTTAGAAGGCAGAGGTGTTGGGCCAGGAATACCGATACAACAAGTAAAGCTTCCTGGAGTGTTGATACATGACACTCCAGACGGGCATGATGTGCGTAGGGTGCACTCGTCAAAATCATCTTGGCAGAGTTCTCCAGTCCAGCCGAAAGTACATTCACACGCGAAACCTTGGAGTGTATTAGCCTCCACGCAAACTCCTCCGTTGCTACAAGGGTTACAATCACACGCACTTATTCTTCTGTTACAAAAATCGCCTGTGAAACCTGGAGCACACTGACACTGTGCTGTATTTGCGGTTGACACTGAACACACTCCACCATTTAGACAGGGTGAGTTAGCACAAGGGCTAACTGATACCATACAATTCTGAGCCGTATTTTCGAAACCTGTTCGGAAAAACAAAATTGTTTATGTTTTCCATTTAAAATAGTAACATATTAGGCAATACTTTCTTTTCTTTAAGTGGCATTTAGAAGTTGGAAGTATCATAAGGCAAGGAACAACTTAGTATGGATAACAACTTTTTGATTTTATTTCACACAACGTTTCTATCTCATTCCAGAGATCGTTTTCAAGTATAAATGTAACATCAACAAACAAATATTTATATAGTATAGAGTAGAGGTGTCAAACAGTGAGTAATATTTAAAACATTAAGTGAGTGGTTTGGAGGGTTGGGGATTAATTTCTGTAATGGTGAGGGTAGTGTTGGTCATGAAAATTAATAAAATGGTTTGTCATGCGACGATGTAATCATTGCCCACTATATAACGCATCAGTTTAACATGAAATTTAGCTTCTCTACCATTTATTCGCATTAGCAGTAAGTTTCATTCATAAACTTGATGATATGGCTGACCCAACCAATTCTTTTTTTGTAAAAAGGATTTTAAAAGGGGTACATAAATCAATCGGTCATGTTGACACAAGATTACCTATTACACCTGATATACTGGAAAAAATGATCAATTCTCTACAATTAACGCAGCCATCCTTTTTCCAGCGACTTTTGTGTAAATCAATGTTTTTACTTTCATTTCATGCCTTTTTACGCATTGGAGAATTCACAGTAAATGGAAAAAATGACGGCTTCAAAATTTTACAAGTCCAAGATGCTACTTTTGAACCAAACTCGCATCTCTCTTTGTTAATCAGAAACTTCAAAAACAGCACTTTGAAACCGGTTATCCTTCAAATTCATCCCCATAGTGTGTCTTCCCTATGTCCAGTAGATTCTTTGAGACAATACTTAGCATTTACTAAGCATACAACAGGACCCCTGTTCCAATTTACAGACTGCTCACCACTCTCTTATTCATACTTCTGTTCAGCGCTAAAGTCTACCATAAACTTTATTGGACTTGACCCAGCCTTATACAAAGGTCACAGTCTACGCCTTGGCGCAGCTACCACTGCTTCAGCCAACGGGGTACCAGAGGCAATGATCCAAAAAATGGGACGATGGAAATCAGATGCGGTCAAATCGTACATACGTATTCACATACTAGTACTCTAGTTTCGTATTTTATTAGGAATAATAGAAGGTCTGGGATCACTGGATATCTTAGGAGGTCAGCAGTGCTTGCTCCTAAATACATGTAAGTTTGATATTGAGGTCACCAGTTCCTGCTCATTTAACCTACTTTAACATATAGTCTTAACAGCCAGAGGTCAGTAGTGCCTGCACTTTTAACTCACATTGAACAAATAATTTTAACAGTCGGAGGTCAGCAGTGCCTGCTCTGGTTTCAAGAAATATTTCTATGAGTATTTTAAATTTGTATTGCATTTTATTCTTCTCCATCATGGAGTAAAACATATGGTCGTTTGTCTGATTGCCCGCTTGATATATAGCATGAGTTTCATGATGAGGTCAGCAATGCCTGCTCATTATTTTAGTGTACGATTACAGTCTCTTGTCAGGCATTAGTGCGTAATTTTAAGACCAGGGGTCAGCAGAGCCTGCTCTGGTCATTTGGTGAAATTGTTCCCAAGAAGTTAACTTTTAAGATCTATGTTGTTTATTGTTCAAAGATCAATCGTGTGTTTTATTCCTTATAATTGTTCATATTTTTTATTTATTTTTTCCTCCTCTCGTTTTGCAGTTTTATAGATTTTTAAGTCAAACTCTGGAGGTCAGCAGTGCCTGCTCCTTTGTTTTTGTAAGTGGTAAGTACCATCTAGGAACTTTTTAACTCAAAAATAGTATTTATTTTACTTGTTATGAGCCTGGGCATAGACTTCGGGTGGGTGATAACTGCATAAATACTCTATGCAGTTATCTTTGGCCTTCATTGCACCTCGCCTTTGCTGGTTGTAAACAAACAATGAATATTCCTCAAATGTATAGACATTCAATATTGTGTTATCTAATTCATACTTAATAATAATTTGGATGGGATTTATATTTGTCATTTTAAAATAAATGATCTTTACCTCATTCTAGTCTTCTATTGTTTATTTCGAGCAAACTAGCTTTGTCTATGACCATGTTTGGGTATCATAAATCGAAAGTATCGTCACGATAATAATATTTATGATGCCAACATTTCTGACCTGTACTTTTGCAATAGAGTATATTGTTATATTAATTAGCTCTACCAATGCAAAAGACTATAGCAGCGTAAGATGTCACGTGTGACCTTACCACTGAGTTGACTGCTGCAGCCATTTTCAACGCGAATCAAGTCTCTACGAGGACGAGCTGTTTTCGAGAAATACCACCCACCCACCGCGTATGGTTTATTGTTTACTTTTATATAATTACACCTCACCTTTGTTTGCCTTAATTGCACCTCACCTTTGCTCATTGTAAACAAACAATGAATATTACTCAAATGTATACACATTCAATACTGTATCTAATTCATACTTAATAATAATTGGGATGGGATTTATATTAATTATTTTAAAATAAATGATCTTTACCTCATTCTAGTCTTCTATTGTTTATTTCCATGTTTGGGTATCATAAAAACAAATATGGATTCAAATTCTCACCAATTAACAAAATGGGGGAGTCAAAATAATGTTTATTTTAACCTAACTGGCTGTTGACAAGGAACCATCTGAGGTATGCTATTCTTTGAAACGAGCCCCGTGATGGATGGAGCGGGCGGGCCATGGTCCTGCAGAATACTCCCTTGGCTTCCTCGGTCGATCGTAAGAGGTGAGAAAAGAGGTTGCTTTCTGTTACCCTGGTGTTCGCAGAGCTAAAGGGTAACGTTAAGCA